>BHFT01009799.1:0-11609 GCA_004320025.1 Laticauda laticaudata
GCACTACAATGACGTGGGATAATACCCAAAGGAAGCTGAACAGCACACATGTAAGTACCCGCGAAAACTTAAAAAAAGCATACATGCATACATACATACATACATACATACATACATGCATACATACATATATATATTCGATATTGAGACAAGCCACAAGGAGGGTCAGAGAGAAGCTTATCAGACCTACCATTTATAGCTCTAGAGTAACATTACAGAAAGATTTCTGAAACATTAGATGTTAAAACCAAACATTCAAATGTAATACCACAGAAAGTGAACTAAAAATTAAACAAGAAACACAGAACACAAAATCTAAGTAAATACTTTTATTTTTCTCATTTTTATAAGGAAAGAATCTAACTTTCTCCTTTAAAGACATATACCTGTCTTAGCAGAGAGTGAAGCTGCTTTTATCTCGGGGATGTTTTATTGCCTGAAAATAGTTGCTATCTATTTATCAGTATTTAAAGTGAGTAACAGCACTTGCCTAAAAACTAAGTTATTCTTGTCTCATTGTACATCTTAAAAAGATTTTGATTAGTTTCAGTTTTCAAAAAAGTTTATTTTGCTGAGGCTACTGAAGCAAGTATACATCGGAACATTCAGAATGCAATGATTAAAATTTGAAATGCATATCAGAGTTTTTAATTCAAAATATATTTCAACACCAATAGATGCTATAAAACTGTTATTGTGATTACCTCTGTTTGAGTGCTACAAAGAATAACAATAAAACAAATTTGTATTTCTATTAAGTGGTATCTTAATGTCCATTTATTTATGCCTTCACTCCCTGTCCTTTAGCTGTTTATCCTCTCCCTGTTTATCCTCTTAACCCATAATTGCTAAGAGTATTTGCATAAACATTTACGTGATGTTTGCTTGAAGACCTAACCCATGCTGTTAAAGGACAGTAGCAGTTTTAAACGAACAGGTAATATACAAGGTTGCATTCTGTACTGGAGAGGCTGCAGCGACTTTCTAAGAAGAACCAGAAAGTTATAAATTGGGTACTATAAAGAGATATGGACTGAGAATGAGAAAACACAGAAGCAGAATGACGGTATCTGAAGTCTGAATGAAAAAGAAATATAAAAATATAATTTTCTTTGATACAATTGGGTCTCGTGACTTCCAAACAAAATAAATGAACATTTATGAAGAATTAATTTAAATAAATTTTGTAAGGAATTATCAATTCCAAATATTCCATAAATACAAACAATGAAACAGATAAAATAAAACATTATATTCCTATATCCCAGAAACTAAATACAGTAAAGACTACACATACTTATCACTAGTACTTTAACATGTATCTGGATTTTGAAGGCTTTCAGTCCAAATATAGGTGAAATTTGTTTTTCACTTCATGTTCGAGAATAATAATTATGACAAATGGGGAAAGCATGCCAATAGTAATTGCAATAGCACTTAGACTCATATTCTGCTTCATAGTGCTTTATAGCCCTCTCTAAGCGGTTTACAGAATCATCATATTGCCCCCCAACAATCTGGTTCTCATTTTACCGACCTTTAATTAGTCAAAATCAAACTGCTGGCAGAATTAGCCTGCAATATTGCATGTTAACCACTGCACCACCACAGGTCCTGCCAAGCACTCGACTATACTCGGAGTGTCATGTAGGAGTAATGAAGCACAACTGGGAATGAAGGAACCATAACTTTACCATCTAGAAAACCATTCAGCCCAATCTATTTAAAATCCAGTATGGTGTTTAAAACATACTGATACACTGCTTCCTTCCTTTAAAGATTTCACAGATTACTTTGAAAAAGGAATCAAAATTGCTTAAAGTAACAATTCATAGTAAAGTAAATATTTCTAAATGAGAAGGATAGCATTGCAGTGGAAATTGGTAGCTAGACAGAGAATCCTAGCCAATATTGTCTTTCCAGAAAAAGGAAAGATTGTGAGATCATCCACATGTACTCCAGAACCTTGGAAATTAATGTTTTTGTTTTGAGTCAAGAGGCTCGGAATTAGAGAATTTCAACCAAGCATGCAACGTAACCTATATAAACACAAAGTGTGCTGAGCATCATTTCTTTTTTCAGAAATTATTTTTAAGATTCAATCTTAAATTAGGAATTACCAATCTATCTTTCATCCATCCATCCATCCACTTACCTACCCAATCTATCTATCTAGCCATCCATTTAACCATCAACACACACATACATAAAGAGAGGGGTGGGAGGGAGAGAGATTACAATGATTAACAGTCCAAATAGATTTGAAATAATTAATTCTAGGAATCCTTCCTGTAGGAAAAGGTGGTTGTTTTGAATTTTCAAAAAGCATGATAGGATAAGACTTTAAATATTGGACATCAGACGGAAGTATCATGAACGTCGAAACTAGAGATTTTCTTGAATGAAAATTTCACTTAAAGAACAACATTTAAATTTGGAGCAAAATATTTTATCACTGAATGTGTTGAAGGGTATTTTTAAATAGACTCATAAGTTAAATGGAAAAAAGACAGTCTAAAAGAATGATATGGAAAAGGATTCTATAGTGGACATAATAGTAGTTGATGTTGATGTTTTAATAACACTAGTGAATGTCCATAGAGATTTTTAATCATCTAGATCACAGTTGTCCAAAGGTGCTTTTCCAAAGGCCAACTGGACTTTCTTGTTTTTCTTTGAAAATCTTTTTCACTTCTCATCCAAGAACCTTCTGCCCTGAACTGAACTGAAGAAGCTTCTTGGATGATAACACTTAATGGTTTTTTACTGGCCAGGACTGAAACTATGAGCTTGTATGTGTTTATTTATGAGATAAAAGATGGAATAAGGGAAGAAACTATCATTTATTGTATTTTAAGAGAAGTCAATGTTACAAAAAATGTTTATATTTGTTGGATGGAGTAGAAAGTCACCTCTTCATATATTTTTCTTTTTCTTTACTATATTCTTATTTTTTTCCCATTTTTATTTTGTGCAGTATTTTTTCTTTTAACTCTTATTTTTTTAACATGTATTAATTTTTATCTTTTTAATTATAATGTGAAAGAAAGAGGAAAGGAAATATAAAATGTTATAAGGAGGAAAATAATGACAAGAAAGTATGTTTTAAGTGGAACAGCTTTGTGCAGATAAAATAATCTGGAAGCAAAATAGCATCATCAGTCACACAATAAAATTCTATGTACGTTAAGTTGTATATGTTGGCCCCTTAAGTCAGTTTTTGACTCCTGGAGATTCTTGAATAATCCGTGCAATTCTTTTTGCAAAGTTTTTTGAAAGAATGGCTTTTGGCATCAGGGAATCAAATGTATTTAAAAATATGAGAAAATGAAAGAGATCTCTGCCTGGTACTAAACAATGTAAGATCAGATGCCAGGTGAGCTATAAAAACAATATTATCGGTAGAACCGATGAAGAAGTGGTCCTCATTTTAGAATTTGAACTCATTTTTATTAAACATATAAGAATAGCAGCTACTACTCAATAACAATCAACCATGGAATGTAAGGGGTTGGAAGGATTTCAGAGGCAATTTAGTTCAATCCACTGCATAGAACAGGAATCTACCATTATAGTGTATAATTGGCTTCTCATTAGGTCTGAAGCTACTTCATATTCAGAATTAACCAAGGACATAATTCTCATTACCATAATAATGATGGATCTATTGCAAGAATTTATAACTTGCTATTCTGTAACCATATGCAGGCCATGAACTTTCTTCTCAGTCCTAAATACCCTTTGATCATGTCTAGGAAGTTTAATGATTTGATTACATAGTTTCCTCAGTTTTGATGCAGCAAATTTATGAAACATACAGTGTAAATTCTTCAGATTTCTTTGAGTGGGCTTTTTTGTGCTTGCTTTGTTCTTTGAACCTTTGCTGCTTTCGGCTACACATCTGTAGTGACATAGCATAGGTTTGGTGGGAGTTTGATTAATTGCTTGCATTTAACTAGGCAACATCATCAATATTAGTGAGTTTGGGGGTTGCTTCTTGCTTAGTAATAGCTTACCCTGCCCTGGTAGGAGTATGGTTTTCTCCTTGGCAGTTTCTGTGGTTAGGTATTGTTTTGTGCTTGAGTGATATAAAAACTGGAAGAAAAAAATGCAGCAGAGTATTTCTATAAGGCACTAATAGGAATGATAGATAGATCCATGGGAACTGTTTAGCATATCTATGTGAGGCAACTAAGCTATCTTCGGTGATATGTTTTACAACGTGAAGGCAATGAAATTCTCTTCTAGAAGCACTGCAACTTTATCAACCTTGCCTGTATTGGGCATGTGCGGAAGCCTCTTCTGGCACTTCTACTAACTGACCCAGATGATAGTCTATCACTTAAACTTCACTTAGTAGAGATGTGAAAAGGAAGAAATTAAACAAAGACTAATATAGACCCAGGAAAGATGTTCATTGTTTGTTTACTTTCCTCCTTAATTATTTTAAAAATAGAAAAAAGATGCTCATCCATATGTGCATTTTCTTGGAAACCTTAAAATGCAGACAGATTCTGCTTGCTCACAGATGTTAATGTGGAACTGTTTTTACACACAGTCTTGTAAGCTGCAAAATAGCACAATTCCTAAGTGTTTAATGGATTCTAAAGTAAGACATATCTTAACCCTTTTGCAGGATGAAAGTTCTATTGGCAGTTAAGCTCATATAGCACAGGGCTGGTGTTGTACAGCCTTCTAACATCTTTCTCCTGGTTCAAATCCTAGAACAATGGGAAACACATGGCAAAACACTCTTCCCCTTCATTGTTACAGAGGAAGCCTTGTACTCTACATTGCTGGCAGCATGGAGGTGAATAAGATGTACAACAGTGCTGTCCATCATTTCGATTTTGAAGACAAAAAGGTTCTTTGGGCATAATGTAGCCACTATCTGCAACTGCAGTTAAACAAAATCCATCTTTTCTTGGGTTCATATGGCAGCTGGATACAATAGCCATTGCTGCTTTAAGAAAGTGCAGACTATGCAATGTTCACCCTTTACTTACAATATTTCTTTTTGCACATAAATTCAAAGTGTTTCTGAATTTGTAGACCATTATAAACATTTTTCCTGTATAATTCAAAGATCCTTTCAATCTTCTGCAACTTATATATCCATCCCATATGGCTCTCATTTTACCAGTATGTAAGTGATATGTGTTTCCAAAATAAAAGATAAATTTAAATGTCTAACAGTACTATAACTTTATACTCTCTGTGTGTATACACACACACACACACTTGTTAACTTCTACAGTTATTTAAAAACAAGATTGTCTGATTTTCATGGAAATTTATTCAATAAACACTAAGCATAACTGTAAGGCATTTCTGCTTGTGAATATACATTTTCTCTGGGTATTACGTATGACACCTGGCAACAACAGAAATAAACTGGTGAGCAGATTCACATTTCAAGAAGGAACAGAGTGGTGCACCTGTCCAAGAACAACTACTTTAGCCTGTTGTTTAACTGTTGTTATGGCTTTTGTCTTTAATTACACTGGTAACATGCTTTGCAAATGCCACTGTCACTGATTTTCTTAATTAATTACCATACAGAAAAACTGCACATTATGGTAATCATGCTTTTAAAAAGCATGTTTAATTTCCTCTTTTTGTTTCAATGAAAAAGCAACTGAGAGGTTTTTTTGCTACAGATATTCTTTAGGAACCTCGTGTCAGTACGCTTTTGAAACCTCTATTGCTATTCCTTACTCTCAAAGGTGTGATTCCCTATTTCAGCTTCAGAAGGAAATAGAAGCCAGAGCATAGCTCTGATACAGGGTTTGATTCAATGTGCCCTTTTCCTTCAGAATGATATTCAGGTTGCACCAGCTTTTTCTAAAAAAAAAAAAAAAAGCTGCTTAAGGCANAAAAAAAAAAAAAAAAGCTGCTTAAGGCATTACAAAGCTTGGCTTAAAAAATTAACAGTACATTGGAAAACAATGTTATTTCTTGATACTTCTGGATATTTATGCTTATGGGAAAAAATCTTAAGAACTGTTATTGAATGTTTGCAAGAGCCTAAGAGCAAACTCTAAATGGCTATCTGGAAAGTCAGATAAAGGAAGAGCAAGAATAGACAAAAATAGTTGTATAAAATAAAGATACAACACAGATTGAGCAACAGGAGTCTGCTCCTCGTTTTTGCCAAGCTGCCTGAATCAAAACTGGGAGGACAAGATCCAAATTGGAAGATTAACTTGAAAATGAGCCTCAAGTACAAAATGTGAATTTAAAAAATCAGGGGAAAGAAATAATATGAAGATACATGCATAAAGAAAAAAGATGCTTTATTATGGCTGTCAAACTGCTGGCCCATGGATCCTGATATGTGACAAAGCCGTGAAGATGTGAGTTAGAACCCCTGCTTTATGAGGATATAATAGAATAGAATACTTTATTGGCCAAGTGTGATTGGACACACAAGGAATTTGTCTTGGTGTAAAGATACAAAAAGAGAAAGTAACATTGTAAGAACAAGAATCAAAAATACAAACACCTAAGGAAGTCAGAGGTACAATCAACACATCAGAGCAACAGAAACAGTCCAATATACATCGGAAGGATACAACAAAGCAACAAAGTAACAGTCCCTACAATCACCAAGTGGCAGGGAGGGAGAAAGAGGTGAGAAAGAGTAACAGTATAGTAGTGTACACTTGGTAACAGTAGTTCGAAAAAGTGCCTGAGGGATTATCTTGTAAAGTGATGACTTCCAGAAGAAAACTGTTCTCGTGCTTGTTGGCGGGTGTGGCAGTGCCTATAGAGTCGTTTGAAGGGAAAAAATTGAAACAATTAAGGTCCAGGAGTGAGGGACATCTGTAAATTAGTTTTCACAAGCCCTCTTTTGGAAACGCATGCAGCATCAGCAGTCCTCAATTGAAGGCAGGTGAGTAGTAATTGTTTTTTCGCAGTCCTAATATCCTCTGAAGTCTAACTCTGCCGTTGGATGCAAAACCAACAGACAGTTCAAGAGGTGTAGACAGATCAGATCCTCGTAAACGATCAGCAGCTCCTTGGGCAAGTTTGAGCTTCTGATTGGCACATGCTTTGGTGCTTTTTTGAATGATGGTTTTGATATGTCCCATTAAGGTCATGTGATACCGTAGAACAAAATCTGACAGGACGCACTGTATACGGGTGTTCTAGTATTGTAAGAGGTAGTAGGTTGGGCAGGGTTCTTCAAAGTCTACCACCATTTCTACGGATTGAATCGTGTCAGTTCCCAAGGTTGTTCTGGTTAGCACCAACGGAGCCAAGTTGTAAATAACCTCCTAGTCTGTAAAGCAGATTCCCACATTGTCGCGAATGAGACCAAATCACTGTTGTGTCATCACAAACTTCAGTATTTCAAACAGTGATCATTTGGAGATGCAATCAGGGTATATAGGGAGAAGACGAAGTGGAGATACACACAGCCTTGAAGGCCCCCGGCTGATGTACAGGTATCACATGTGATGCTGCCCCTCACTTCAAACCTGCCTGCTTCCGTCTGTTGGAAAGCTTACGAATCCACTTAGAAGGTGTCAGTACCCTAGTTTGTTTATAATTACTTAGACAGAGGGCTGGAAGAAGGTATTGAATCTGGAACTGAAGTCTACAAAGAGAACCGCTTGGCATAGGATTTGAGACAAGGTGTTGTAGGATATAATGCAGAGCCATGAAACAGCATCATCTGTTCAATCTATGCCGGTATGCAAACTCACATGGGGAGATGGTTAAGGTGGGACAGCACAAGCCTCCAAAGATTTCAAAACACAGAGGTAGGACGCAACGGGTTGTAGTCATTCAGTTCCTTGATGGAGGCTTCTTGCACTGGAGATAGAGAACAATTTGAAGCAGGAAGTAACATAGGGATAGATGGAAGATTGGGTGAAGAATTGGGCCAATTGTCAGCCACCAGACTTACAAGAAGGAGTCATCGTGGTGTTTTTTTTCTTTTTCTGCTCTGTCTGTGAATAGATCTGCACTTCTTTTCTGGATAAAGCCGAGAGGTGGTGAGCCCAATGATGTGGGGGCCAGTTGTAGGAGGCTTGGCTGTTGTTGTGTAGGTGGGTTTGAGATGTGGTTGTGCCAAGATGAGTGGTTGTAGTTTATTTCAAACCTGCAGTAAAACACATTCAGGGTATCTGCAGTCTGTGATTCCTTCTGCCTGGGAAGGTTTGCTGCCAGCCCAGTGATGTTTTAAAGAGTTCCACATGTGTTCGGTTCATTTTGGGAGAATGATTCTCGTAACTTTTCAGAGTAGCTTCTTTTTGCTGCTCGATGCTGCGTCTGTTTAAGATGTTGCTGGCCTGGTGTAAATAGCCATTCTGCAACCTTGTCTGAAAGCTCCTTCTTGAACGACATAGCCGGCTTAAGTTAGCGTGAACCACAGTTTATCTACTATACTGTAGTGCAGGTTCCTGTTGGTACACATCAACCTTTGCAGAAGTAACAATGATGTACAGCTATCGTGAGCTCATCTAGTCTGCAGAGGCATCGTCAAAAACAATTCCAATCTAGTGCGTATCAAGGCAGTGCATGTAGTTTCCAACACTTGCCTCATCCAACACAAGTCCTTCGACTGAATTTAATTGTTGGTTTAATGTTAAGTCTTTGCGAAGGCAAAGGAACAGGTGAATCATGCAGGGTCAGAGTGTCCCAGCAGCTGCGCATGGAAAGACCTATAAGCATCTTACTGTGTGTATGCAGTGTCTAAAGTAGTTTGCCTCTGGTGGACAATTACATGCTAAGAAATATTTTATGGTGAGCTCTTCCTTCAATTTGTTTGATGAAATCCCTAAAAGATGGGAAGAGGAACGAAGGGAACCTGGGTGTTTGGTTTCAGCCTCCATAATTTGATCAGCAAGAGTTCGTAATGCCTTGTTTACATAGGCTTGTGGAAGAACATACACAGCTATTAGGAGAAATGAAGAGAACTCATGTGGAGAGTAAAATGGCTTGCAGTTGATATGTAAAGACTCTAAATTTTCATCACAAAAAAGGATCAAGGAGACCTAAATTTTATCACACTTTATTGAAAAACCCAACTGACTTACCTGACTCTACCAATGTGTGCTGCTATGCATCCATCTCATAGAACCAGCATTGGACTATAGCAAATCTGGGCATTTTACAGCCCATCAGTCACATCTGCTCCTTTCACTGTCCTTGTCTGGCCCACATGAAGTCAATCAGAAAATAGAAATCAAATGTAAGACATAGCATGTAGCCACTAATAAAAAAAATTACTGCTTTTTATAAAGCAATAAAATTAATATTGCACAGAATTGAGCAGCCTGTTGGTTCAGCAGTCCCAGTTTCTCATGTGACATCTTGGGAAAATGCATTGTTCACTTCTGAGCTATAACTTCCTTGTACATATATGTATAACAACCCCTTGTAATCTTGGCTGAAGGCTGAAAGGAACTATAATACCCATTTGGGAAGCATGGTTAACAGATAACAGATAATCTCTCTCTCTCTTTCTCTTTCTCTTTCTCTTTCTCTTTCTCTTTCTCTTTCTCTTTCTCTTTCTCTAATGGACTATTCCATCCCACAGTTTCCCACCCATTCATTATCTAAAAAGGTAACTCAACAAAAACACACATCCAGAAAATTTCATGAGGAGAATTAGTGAAAAGGAATGGGAAGGAAAAGTGTGAGAAAGCTTGGCTGGTAACCATGGCAGTATTAGCCAGTCTATTAAGCTGTTGCTTTTCCAAAGATTCATATATGTCATTATCTCAATTATCAAATAAATGCAGTCATGCCTAAGCCTTTCATATCTGGATTGTAAGAATACAGACAACCACAAGATGCAAGAAAAAGATTCAGAAAACTTTGATGGATTCCTAGCCTAGGTCTGGCATCTGTTGTCGTTCCTAGGATAAAAGGAAATACGTCACAAATATCTTAGGAATTTTTGAGGTTCACAGAACTCATCTACTTCAGGAAATAATTTGTCACCATAACATAAGCATCTGTAGAAAATCAGTGTTATCATAATTACAATAAAATTCAGTTAACTTGTGTACTTTTATTAGCCATCATTATTCAATTGTGTAATTTGTATAATATCCCTCTTCCCAATATTTATGTGCTCAATCTTCCATACGATTCAAAGCTCATACGATTCGAAGCTCAAACCATCTTGACTCATTTCAAACTTCACATTTAATCATATAAATAGGTATTATATACAATTGCATGGAGGAACAATTTGTTACAAATTCACATTGGAAATGAGTAATCTGTTCCAGCTTTCTATTATGTATACATGCTGTAAAACACTCATATTGTTTTCAATAATACAGAAAATAACATATTGCTATGAGCCATAAATAGTATGTTTTGGTCTTAGTATCTTAGACAAACTCAGTACTTAATGTTTATCACTGATGTGTGAATCCAACAAAGCATAATTATTCATAGTCCATACATGATAGTTACTCTATGTAACTGCCATTTAGGTAGGGGTAGGGAGCAGGCAAGCATTTCCAAGTTCAGAAATCATTTCAAAGAAATAAAAAGACCTATTAATGTATTCATAGTTGTCTTTTTAAGCACTTAGGGGCAGAGTTTTTATAACAAATGTAGTGTCCCTTGAAGCTTCAACCTGCCAAATTATAAAATCAACTTATACTTTCCAATAAGCTGTCCTGATTGTAGAGATTCACATTACTTGGTCTCTCCCTCATCAACAGGTAAACTGGAATGTTAGTCTTCAACTCCCAGAATTCCTTCTCCAGTCATGTTAGTTCAGGAATTCTGGGAGACTCTTGCTCTCAGTCAATATTTCTCAAACTTGGTAACTAAGAAATTCTGGGAATTGAAGTCCACATATGTTATAGATGCCAAGCTTGAGAAACACTGTTCTAGTTGCTCTTTGTCTTCCCAGCTAGCATTCCATTTTGAGGAATGGCTGTGCTCTCAAGCAGCAGAGTAAGCTGGGCTTCTCTGAAGAACTGAGTGAGTTTTAAAAACCTTGAACAGGCAGTCTGGCAGCAATATTGTCTACCTTTTATTTTTCTCTGTGATCTGTTTGTGCATTTGCATGTCCTGATTGTCCAAATACAATTAATTGCACTTTACCTTGTGTAAGGTAGGGCTACCATATTTAGAATGAAAAAAAATCAAATAGATGCTGGACAACAATAAACCAACTCTTGTCATTTAATATCTCATGTTTAAGTACTGAACCTATAATAGATCTGCTTTAATTTTGTCATTCCAAATTCTATCATGAGGATCAGATCCTTAACAAACCCCAATAACATGCAAAAGATTTTGCAGGAAACGTGTCTTAGATCAGCTCTTAATTTTTGACATGTTTATTTTGTCAGAGAAAGTTGGGTGATGGAAACTGGCCATTAGATTTGTGCATTGATTAGGGAAAGGCTTGTAATAGGTTTTGTCTCTTGCTGTCAGATTTCCATCACATTAAATATGAAATAACATCATTGCCCAATGTTGCTGAATAAGAAGAATGCAGGTGTTACATAAAAGACATATGGAAGAGCATATGCTTTTGAATAATAGTAGCATTCTGGTATACTATATAAGAAATTCCAATTACAGTCCCACCTCCCTCCTTCTTCTTCTTTTTTTTTTTTTTTGAA
>BHFT01009802.1:0-25023 GCA_004320025.1 Laticauda laticaudata
AAAAAGTTATTTAGCCTTTTTTTTTTTTCTTGTATCGATGTTTATCTCTGTTGGCAGTGTTAATGTTCATGGAATGGGAGGAGAGGAGAAACTATGGGGCCAGAAATAATTTTTATATTTTCCAAACTCTTTTAAGTTTTAAATCTCAATGTGTGATCTTTGATTTTTTTAATATCAGGGAAGACTATTATTATTGTAACAAATTGGCAATCTACTATTAACTATTTGTAACCTCTGAATGCTATTTTGAGTTCAAACGCCCTGCATCACTACCCTGGAAAAAGACCAACATGTTTGTTCTCCAGAGGTGCTTTTTCAAGAGGCAACTGGAAAAAGCACCTTTGGGGACAACCATGACCTAGATGACTGAGAACATGGACATATACCAATTCATTTCGCTTTTATTTTTTTACTTGCACTGTTTTTAATGAACTCAAAGAAGTATAAAACTTAGTCCATGTCCATTTCTTCAGATGATTTAGGTTGCTGGCAACTGTCATCTAATTTAGTGTCAGAGCTACTTTATCTCTTCATGTTTTGTTCACTATTAGATTTTCCTTGACCTTTAGACAATGGTTCTGCTTTGGAGTTAGGTTTATAAATAATTACAAACTTAATTACATACAAAATTATGTAATTTTGTAAATTACATAAATTGTTCAGTTCCTTAGATTTTGCTTTTATTTCTGCCACCGTAATAATAGAATCCTGTGTCAAATTCAGTCTGTGCTGTATATGCACTTTTGAGCTCAACCAGTTCATTGCTTCACTGGAATATTTTTCAACCTTTTCCATTTCAACAGGATCAATGTGATCATATTTTTTATCCTTATTTTCATATTCTTATAGAGTTTTCATAAGCATCTGGAGTTTCTAAACATTTCCAAATCAAATGTTTTTGGTCGTTCTTCATATTCCTTATATCTATCATGAATAAGGCCACCAATTTTTTCATTTCCTGAAGTTTTTCCACATATACATGTTTTGGTTGGTCCTCTCCATCTTCATAAAGCCAGTTTTCTATATCCTCTAACATTAATGTTATTTTTCTTAAATCATCTTCAGTTATGAATTTTTCATAGACACCACAAAGCTTACCAGTATCTCTAATCATACACATATTCTTCAACAGCGTTTTTCACATCATTTCTCTCCTCCAGAATGTCTTGCATGATCATCTTCTGCTCATTTTTAATTTGTTTCACTTTTAATGTAGCTAAACTGAATTAAGCTGCTATCGGTAGTTCCTACTTTCGAACCTTGAATAATTCCCTCAATCCTGTCCAACTATTTACAAAGTCTACACTACTATTACTATCTTCTCATCACTCCTTATCACCCCTCCCCTCCCACTCGTGACTGTATGACTGTAACTGTGTCTCTTGTATCTTTACGATTTATATTGACTATTTCCTAGTATGATTTGATTGCTTATTGTACCCTATGACGATTATTAAGTGCTGTAGCTTATAATTTCTGACTCTTGATGAATGTATCTTTCCTTTTATGCACACTGAGAGCATTTGCACCAAGACAAATTCCTTGTGTGTCCAATCATACTTGGCCAATAAAGAATTCTATCCTATCCTATCCTATCCTATCCTATCCTATCCTATCCTATCCTATCCTATCCTATCCTATCCTACCCGAACCTACCCTGTCCTACCCTGTCCTACCCTACTCTATCCTATCCTATCCTATCCTATCCTATTATTCTGTTCTATTCTATTCTATTCTATTCTATTCTATTCTATTCTATCCTATCCTATCCTATTCTTGAAGACTGAATTTTTTATCAGTTTTTAGTTTTTTAAGCAAATAAGAGATGTAGCCAATATATTTTCCCTTCTATGACTCATACATTTTGTGTCTTAAACTTCTATTTTTTTCTTGTCTTTTCCACCATAACTGCAGATGACCATGAGAATAAGAATTATCAAAAGACAGGTGTGGTGCAACCCCAGATATTCATACATGAAATGGGAAAAGAGACAATTGAAAAATCAGGAAAGGCTAAAAAAAAGCCTGAGAGAAACCACTTGGACAAAAGGATACAGACTTTCTCTACTTCTCCAAGTTCAGAAATCCAGAAGTTGTCGACTCAACAAATTCATAAAGGAAATGGAAGGGGAAAGTGCTTAGGGAGGATATTCAAGGACACGTCAGATTTACATAAACCTGAGGAGAAGATGGACCAACATAGCAAGGAGGGGAAAAGTTGCAACTTGACATTCCCTCTTAACTTACCTCAGGGAGTCTGTGAAAAAGAGAAAGTGTGCAATTTCATGGAATGTGGGGATAATTTCAGGAAAAGAACTGTAACATCGCATGAAGGAATCCACCCAAGGAAGAAGTCATATCAGTGCTTGGAGTGTGGTAAGTGCTTCAGGGGTGGTAGCTCCCTTACAGCTCATAAAAAGACCCACACGGGTGAGAAGTCCTACCAATGCATGGCATGTGGGAAAAGCTTCAGGTGAAGTAGTGCCCTTACTGTTCATACAAGGATCCAAACGGGAGAAGCCCCATCAATATTCAGAATGTGACAAGAGCTTCAGTAGGTGCAGGGGACTTACCTCCCATAAGAGGACCCATATGGGTGAGAAACCATATTAATGCACACTGTGCCGAAAGGGCTTAAGCGACAGCCATTTCTTTGCTCGCCATAAAAAGACCCACATGGGAAAAACCCTATGAATGTCCCGAGTTTAGTAAACAGTTCCGTTCTAGGAGTTCCCCTTTATTTTATTTATTATTTTATTTGTTTGTCAAATATGTACAAGATAACAAGTATAAGTATGAACATAGCAAGAGAAAAGGAAGTTAATGCAGATAAATGGGGACAGTAAGACAGGGACGGTAGGCACGCTGGTGTGCTTATTGTGCTTGTTTCCTAGTATGATTGATTGCTTATTGTACCCTATGACTAGTATTGTACCTTATGATTCTTGACGAATGTATCTTTTCTTTTATGTACACTGAGACCTTATGCACCAATACAAATTCTTTGTGTGTCCAATCACACTTGGCCAGTAAAGAATTCTATTCTATTCTGTTATGCACACCCTCTTTAAGGACCTCTTGGGAATGGAGTGAGGTTCACAACAGATAATTTGAGATTGAAGCTGTGAGGGTTTCAACCCACAAAAAGAGCCACACAGGGGAAAAGCCGCATGAGTGCACTTAGTGTGGGAAATGTTTTAACAATGGCAGCTCCCTTTCGTTCCATCAAAGGATCCACACGGGAGAAACCTTATTTGCAATTAGAATAGAATAACAGAAGGGATCTTGGAGGTCTTCTAGTCCAACCCCGACTTAGGCAAGAAACCCTACACCATTTCTGACAAAGTGCCTGGAATGTGGGAAACACTTCAAATGGATCAGCGTCCTCACTTCCCACAAAAGGATTCACACAGGGGAGACGCCATATAAATGCGTTGAATGTGGAAAGGCCTTCAGCACCTGTCGCAGCCTTGCTTTTTATTGAAAGACCCACAGAGCAGAGAAACCTTACAAATAAAAGCTTCAAACGGAGCAGATCTTTCACTTTTCATAAAAGCACCCACGCTGAGGAGAAACTCTACACATGCCTGGAGTGTGGAGCAGAGTTGTGCAGAGTGTGCAACTCCCATGAGCGGATTCATGTGAGAGAGAGAAGGCACGTTCATTTATGGAAAGTGGAAAGACAGAATAACTCTGGTGGCTCTTTTGTCAAGCAAAGTCGATGGAGAAGCCAGATTCATTTAACAACCATGTTACTAACTTACCAATGGCAGTGATTCACTTAACAACTGAGGCAAGAAAGGTCACAAAATGGGATCAAAAAAGTCACTTGACAAATGTCTCGCTTCGCAATAGAAATTTGGGGCTCAGTTGTGGTCATAAATGGAGGACTACTTATACAGGTATTTTTTTACTTACTTCCACAGTTAGGACCAGAATTTCTGTTTGCAAGCAAGGTGGTTTTTAAATGAATTGTGCCCGATTTTTAAGGACCTTTTTTTTGCTATGGTTCTTAAGCAGATCACTGCAGTTATTAAGTGAATCACATGGTCGTTAAGCAAATCCAGCTTCCTGTATTGATTATACTTGTCAGAAACCAGTTGTAAATGGCAATCCATGATGCCGCAACCCTCTTAAATACAGGATGATTGCCAAATGCCTGAATTTTGATCCCGTGGCCATGAGAATTCTGTAGCGGTTTTAAGGGCAAGGATCAGTTGTAAATCCCCTTTTTTCAGAGCTGCTGTAACTTCAAGTGGTCACTAAGCAAATGGCTATAACTTGAGGGTGACCTGTAAGTCAGAAGTACACTGGTTTCTTGACAATGTGATCTGCTCTTCATGTTAGCTTGTTACAATAAAGCTTAAGAATCTGAGATAAATTTATGTAAGTTTAAAAGTGTATCCAATATTTTTCCATCATTGTATTTTTTGGGAGCAAAATGATGGTGATGTTCGGTAATAATCCTGTTGTTAATGTATGAGGGAAAAGGATTATTTAATCTAGAAGACTATTGAGAGCTGCCCAGAGTTATGTTTTTAAGATGAGCAGCAACATAAATCATTTTAATAAATGTGCAATTAAAACTAGCTGAACAGAAAGTGGAAGGATTTTTTTCCCTCAGGACATTTCATCAGGGCTATAGACACACTGTCTTAAGTCTCAGAGTTGTCTTGTTTTTCTTCTATTGTCTGAGGAGTCAGGATGTGATATATGTGTGTTGAAAGGTGCAAAACGCCTTTCCTTCGAGGATTCAATTTTCCCGCTGGGAGAGCTCTGGCGCAAGGATATGGACAACTGCTTGAAAGCTGGATCTTTTTATTTTTCAGGAATGGAATGTTAGATGAATTATAGCCAAATTGGCATAATTACTGTTACCAAGGAGGCTCAGGGTTATATCTGAAAACAATTTACGCGAGCAGAGAATTGTTGGAGACAACGTAAGCAACATCAAAAGCAATACATATGGTTCTTGACTTACGACCGCAATTGAGCCCAAAATTTCCATTGTTAAATGAGACATTTGTTGAATGAATTTTGCTTCCATTTTACAATCTTTCTTGCCACATTTGTTAAGGGAATCACTGCAATTGGTAAGTTAGTAACATGGTTGTTAAGTGAAACTGGCTTCCCCATTGACTTTGCTTGTCAGAAGGTTGCAAAAGGGGATCACATGACTCCCCCGGGACACTACAACCATCATAAATATGAATCAGTTGCCAAGCATCTGAATTTTGATTAAGTGACCAAGGGGATGCTGCAAGGATTCTAAGTGTGAAAAATGGTCGTAACTCCCTTTTTTTCAGTGCAGTTGTAACTTTGAATGGTCACTAAATGAACTGTTGTAAGTCGAGGACTACCTGTCCATCAGAATATCCTGCCCACAAAACCTTCAAGTGTTCAATGGTGTCCAGGCTGTTCCCACCCACTAGGGGTCACCAGACTGCATCATCAGAGAAATATCTCAGATTTTCCCGTGATTCACACTAGAGTGGTTAAGGTCAGTTTTGAGGTGCCTCAGACATTCAGAACACTTAAGATGACTTTAAATTGTCTCAAGGAAATGTTGTATATGAGGCAGATGATGACAACATGACCAAAAAAAAGTTGTCAGGACATGTTTGTACAATGGCTAGCAGCTTGGGGGGGGGGGGGGGNGGGGGGGGGGGGGGGGATCATGATTTGTATTTTCAACCAAAAATAAAAAATGCTCATAAAAAAATTAAAAGTATTTAATAAATCAGTGTTGCTCCTATATTGTTCTCCATGTTCAACAAATCAAAGGGACAACTTCTTATCCCTCTCAACTCCCAGTATTCTTTCCATTAATAGTAGAAAAAACATCAGGAATTGAAAAGTACAAGAAGTTGTCCTTTTAATTATTAAGTCAGGCCTTCTACAGATTAGAATACAACAGAATAACAGACTTGGAAGGGACCTTGGAAGTTTTCTAGTCCAACCTCCTGTTCAAGCAGGAAACCCTACACGATTTCAAACAAATGATTTTTGTTTGATGATCTCTTTTTAAAAAAACCTCTAGTGATGGAGCACCCACAACTTCTGAAGGCAAGCTATTCCATTGATTCATTGTTCTGTCAGGATGTTTTTCCTTAATTGTGGGTTGGTTCTTTCTTTAATAGGTTTCCATCCATTGCTTCATGCCCTGCCTTCAGATGCTTTGGAGATTAGAATAATATAAAATAGAATAATAGAGTTGGAAGCGAACTTAGAGGTCTTCATGACTGTAACTTTGTTGCTTGTATCCTAATGATTTTTAATGACTGTTTCCTAGTACAATTTGATTGCTTATTGTACCCTATGACTTTTACAAAGTATCTTGTATCTCATGATTCTTGACTCTTGACAAATGTATCTTTTGTTTTATGTACACTGAGAGCTTATGCACCAAGACAAATTCCTTGTGTGTCCAATCACACTTGGCCAAAAAGAATTCTATCTGCCTTTCTATCTATGTATCTCTCCATCCATCCATCCATCATCTCTCCATCCATCCATCCATCCATCCATCCATCCATCCATCCATCCATCCATCTTCTAGTTCAACTCCCTGGTTGAGCAGGAGACTCTATATCTTTTCAAACAAATGGCTGTCCAGTGTTTTTGACTTCTTTCTGACAGATATTGGAACACTGCTATCATGTCACCACTTGTCCTTTTCATTAGACTAGACATTTACCCAATTCCTGCAATCATTCTTCATTTGTGCTTTAAATAAGCCAACTAGTTTTTCAGATCTTGGCAATATAACCAGTTGAGTTCTGAGGTTAAAGGAAGGATGAAATTAAAACTGAAACATTTTGGAGATAGGTGCAATGAAGTATACTTTATTGAAATACACTTACAGCAGGAAAAAAGACCCCAGAGCAAAATATTCCTCAGATTATATAGGTTTGGTTAATTAACATTTGAAATGGTAAGATAAAAAGAATGCAATAAAACTACCTTTTGGAATGCTTTGTTGAGCTATTGAAATGATTGCCTTGTTATACTTCATATTTGCAGTATCCTTCCTATTAATTTTTTTTAAAATAATACTTTGATTAAAATTTTAAAAATGCAAAAGAACCCTACACAAAGTTATATATATATATATAGAGAGAGAGATTCTGCCGAAACGTTGCTACAACTAAAAGCACCAGCCTCAAGATGGTGAGTGGGACCTCATTGAAACATTGCCAAGATGCTCTCAATCTTACATGGGAAAAGACCCGAACATGCCAAGACCAGTATACCTGTACCTGAAAATCTACCCTTTACCTGTAAATATATATAAAATAAAAAGTGCAAAAGGAAAAAAGGAAGAAGGGAAAATGTATACATAAAGTTGCTTTTTTAGTATCCTTGATAATCTATGCGTACCTTAAACAGCAACATTGTGATCTCTTATTGCAATATTTCATTGGAAGAATAACTCTGGATTAGGATATAGCACTAGATACTGGTAAATATAAATAAATGTTTATTTTAAATACCATGCCTCAAGCCCTGATAACGCAGTGGTTAGAATGCAGTATTGCAGCCTAATTCTACCGACTCAGCCATTCGATTGTCACCATCTCAAGGTTGACTTTGAGACTGATAAAATGAGGACCCAGATTGTTGAGGGTGATAGTCTGACTTTAAACCACTTAGAGACAGCTGTAAAACATTATGAAGCGGTATATGAGTCTAAGTGCTATCTCTATGTTAAGCATCATACATAGTAATGGGTGCATGTATTTTACAAGATCATATATTCTTGCAGATAAGCCTATCTTCAATAAACTGACCCTCAAATTTTTCATGCTTTAATTTTCACGATTGGCTGATCTGTGGGTGGCACATTTTTCATGGTTGTTGGGTTGGAAATGTGAAGATTGCCTTACCTGCAGATGGGCTTTCCCTGTCTTTTCTTGGCAAGTTTTTTTTTTTTTCAGAATTATTTACCATTGCCTCCTTCCTAGGACTGAGAGAAAGTGATTGGACCAAGAACCGAAACCTATGCAGCTGGATGTTGCCAGTAAAGTAGGATTAGAACTCACAGCCTCCTAGTTTGTAGCCTAATGCCTTAATCATTACACCAAATTGATGAGTTTATATTTGAGTATATATGAATCCTTTTTAAAAAGTATTATGGTATTTACTTACAGATGAAGCTCAATAATGGATAAGCCAAATCCAGTTTTGGGGGTCTATTTTGACTCAAATTCTTGACTTACCTGTGACTAAATTTGATATTTGACATACCACAAGCTGTGAGTTCTTACAATTATTTTTTCCCCATTTAATTGCATTAATTTATCTTTATTGCATAACTGTGTTCTTTGACCTTGTGTGCATACCAACCATTGGTAAGGAGGCACAGAGGGAGAAGGGAGATCTTATAGCTGGAATGTTTTAGGGATAATGTATGACTGTAACTTTGTTGCTTGTATCCTTAAGCCCATGTCATACTGCACCAATGGATGGAAAGAGGATGTAAAACGGAGAGAAACACTTGCCATCCGTTGGTTAGGTTAACACGATTCATCCGTTCTGTACTCACTGCCTCCGTTTTCATCCTCTCTATCCGCTCCAGCATCCGTCGACTGAGGTTCCATCCGCTCAAAAGGTTTTGAGCTGCTAAAAACTTTTTGAGAGCGAGAAAATGTATCCAACGCGTCCGTTCTGCATCTGCAACGCATACGGTGAACATCCGTTGTGCATCCATTGTCATCCGTTATGCGTCCACTACATCCACTAGGGATCCGCTGTGCATCTGCGCAACTCAAATCTGCTCCAGCGGAAAGCGGACACAGGGAGGAAGCGAAACGGACGCGGAACGGACAACGCAGCATTAGTAGCACGGACGGAGAAAGGATGAAAGTGGATGCAACTCGCATACAAAGCATTTAAAATGGAAAAAAACGTTCGCAGAGGGGACTATCTCGGGTATTAAGGATGTCTAGAGGATGCCTAGAGGATGCAAAAGGACACATAGTGAAAACCTATATTGCCTATAAAAAGGGGGAGCAACTCACCTGGATCTCACTTTCAGGCCAGCAGCCTGGTTGTGCAGACTCTGCAGCCTTCATCTGGCTGTTGCTTTCTCCACAGCATCCATTGATGTCCACCATGGATCGTAACACACTCTTTTTGGTAGCACCTTCGTTCTGCAACAGTTGCGAAGTCATCTACAGGCTTCTTTCAACTGTTCTACGGGAAGAAAAGGAGGCGGCCAAGAAGTGTCTGGGTCCGAAGATGGATCGCCAGAAGAGCAGAGTACAGACTGTACAACAAGCTGATGGTGGAGCTGAGGAACGAAGACACTCGTGCATCCAGAACTTCATGAGGATGCCTCCAGCCATGTTTGACAAAGTTGGTGGAGCGGCTGAGACCCAGGTTGACCAAGCAGAGCACCAACTTCTGGCCCAGCCTGGAGCCTGGGCTCAAGGTGGCACTGACTCTGCGCCACCTGGACTCAGGGACCACATACAGGAACATGCAGTACGGCTGGAGGTGCCACACAACACACCATCAGCATTGTGATCAGAGAAGTGGGTGCAGGCCATCATCGAAGAATTACATGGAGGAGCTCCTCCAGTGCCCCTCCACTGAAGAAGGCTGGAAGAAAGTTGCAGAGCAGTGGTATCAGAAGTGGAACTTCCCCCACACCGTTGGAGCCATAGATGGGAAGCACGTGGCCTGCAAAGCTCAGCCAAGTCAGGGTCCACTATTTTCAACTAACAAGGGCTTCTTCAGCATCATCCTCTTTGCCATGGTCGCATGCTGACAACAAGGCAATGGGGACATGGAGCCTGGGGAATGGAGGCAAGGGTGAAACCTGATAGACACTGAGGATGTGCAAGGCCCCAACAGAAGCCTCACGTGAAGGGAAGAAGCAGCGCAACCTCCTGAGACACTGGTGCAACTCCCCAGCTGGAGCAGTGGAGTGGCAAGACAGGATGATAGATGTTTAAAGGATGCTTCCTTCAGCCTGTCTCATCATACTGATGAGATTTGGGCCATGTATGTTGGGTGGCCTAAATGAACAGGGCATTTTAATAAAGAGTTCTGTTTATGTTCAAATGTGTGGACGACTGCTTGCACAGTTAATTGATAATAAAGAGGCATAGGTGTGGCATCCTGGGAGGGTGGACCATACAGTCCCACCATGCTTTGCACTGGATGGTTCTATCTATCCCACAAGCTATTACCCATCCCAAAAGGTATCCCTGCCCATCACACAGGTATCCCTGCCCATCCCACAGATATTACCCATACCCAAAGTATCCCTGCCCATCCCACTGCTATCTTACCCATCCCACAAGCATGCAAAGGCTTAAACCATTTCTAAAAGTTTCCACAGACTTTATTTAAAAAATAAATGAAGCAAGTGTGTGAAGCAAGATAATCTTTATTAAATAACAAGCTGTAAAAGAAAAATGATCCAAGTGTCCCAAGCAAAGATAAAGTCAACAGTAGCCACCCAGTCTCTGGCACTTCTTCTGGTCACTCTGAGATGTGCCCAGTCTCAGGGGTGAAGGGTCCAGGTGCTGTGGAGGTGGGTGCTGCAGGATGCTGCTGGTCTAAGTGCCACTGGGTGTTGGCCCGAGAGGACAACAGGGGACGGTATGTTGAGGAAGGCTCTCAGACAGCTGGCTCAGCCCGCGTGATGTTGAGAGCCCCTTCCTCCATGAC
Source organism: Laticauda laticaudata (assembly GCA_004320025.1). Taxonomy (NCBI): domain Eukaryota; kingdom Metazoa; phylum Chordata; class Lepidosauria; order Squamata; family Elapidae; genus Laticauda; species Laticauda laticaudata. The sequence continues at coordinate 10,681 of BHFT01009802.1, forward strand.
ATGGGGTATTCAGTCCCCAAATACCGATGACAGATGTACTGAGGCCAGGCTTAGCTGTTGGTGGTGGAAGAAGGAGCAGTGTAGTGGGGCTGTCTGGTCTGCAGCTTGGTGAGGAACTGGCATTCGGTGGCATCTGTGGTGTTGGCTGGCATTGTTGGCGTGGGTGCATAGGTGGTGTGGGTGGCATCGGTGCATCAGTGGGCACCGCGTGGCGTCCGATGTACATGTGCCTGGACTGGGAAGGGCTGCTGCCTGTGCTGCTGGACCTCCTGGTAGCCGTAGCCTTGGTAGGAGAGGGCCTGTGAAAGCTTGGAAGAGCAGCTGACATCACCTGGGGTGGAGGAGCAGAACTGGATTGGGTGGGAGCAGGTTCATCTGGGTCTGGAGGGTTGTGAAGAAGACCAGTGGATCCTGTCCTTGATCACCTGGTACTGTGATTCGGCCCATGTTCATGAGGGTTCTGGTTAACGTAGGTGAGGAAGGGCCTGCGGGTTTGAGGATGGGATGTCGGTGTACACAGCTGAAAGAGGAGATCTACGCTGCTCTTGATGGTGTCCCTGATCTCCAGCAGGACAGTGTGGCTCTTGCCCCTCCGGGTCTGGCTCTCTGCCTGCTTCTGTGGAGGTGGAGCTGGGGGTGGATGTGGGTTGGTCTCTGGTGGAAGTGCCCTCTCCTTTCTCCCACTGCGTTCAGGGGGTCCTCCACGTGCTCCACCATGGGTAGTACAACTGTCGGGGGTCTCCGTCGTGGCACGCTCCACAGATACTCTTCTGCCAGAAGAGGACTGGCTCTCAGCAGGCTGCCTGAGAGAGAGGGTTGTGAGAGGGGCTGCTCCTCGGTGCAGATCTCACCCTCCAGGAAGCTGCACTTGGACGTCACATAGGTCTCTTGTCCGTCAGCTTAGATCGCGGCCTGCCAGATTTCTTGAGGTGCAGCTTCCCGTACCAGGTGTGCATGTGCTTCCACCAGCCGAGGAGCACCTCCGAAGTGGTAGCCCAGGCTCTCCGCCTTCTCTCTCCAAGCAGCCTACTTCCTTTTTGGTGTCCCTATAGAGCCTGTGTCCCTTCTGCCATAGATACTTGTTCTACCTCAGCCACTCCAGCACCTCATCTCATGTTCCTCTTCTATGTTGTGTTGCCTCCTCTCCGTTCTATACGTCTGCCCTCTTCCTGCCTTTTTGCAGGACTGTATGGGCCCTCATCAGAGGGGCTTCCAGGTTGTAGGGGCTGCTCCTCCACACCACCACCACCAGCAGCAGCAGCAACAGTAGCAGCAAAAGCAGGATCAGCAGGACCAGCACCAGCAGCAGCCCCAGCAGCACCAACAGGACCAGCAGGACCAGGATCAGCAGCAGCAGAGTAAGCACCAGGAGGCACCAGCAGCACCAGCAGGGACCAGGATCAGCAGCAGCAGAGTAAGCACCAGCAGCGCGAGCAAGCACCAGGAGGCATCAGTAGGACCAAGAGCACCAGCAGGACCAGGAGCACCAGCAGGACCAGGAGCACCAGCAGGACTAGGAGCACCACAGGACTAGCAGAACGAGGGAGCAGTGAGCCAGCAGAGTAAAGCACCAGCAGAAGCACCAGCCCAGAGCAGCGCCAGCAGAGGAAGCACCAGCAGAAGCACCAGCACCAGGAGCAGCACCAGTAGAGTAAGCACCAAGCAGAAGCCCCAGCACCCGGAGCAGTGCCAGCAGAGTAAGCACCAGGAAAGCACCACGCCAGAAGCAGCATCAGCAGAGTAAGGCACCAGCAGAAGCACTCCGCCAGAAGCAGCATCAGCAGGAGAAGCACCAGCAGAAGCACCACCGCCATAACAGCATCAGCAGAAGCACCACCTCCAGAACAGCATCAGCAGAGGAAGCCCCAGCCCTAGAAGAGCGACCCGGGCTGCAGAAGCCCCAGCAGAAGCAGAGTGGGGCCAGGGGTGGGAGGGTGGCCCTGTCCTCTGCCAGGGCTGGCAGCAGATGGCTGAGGCTTTCTCTTCTTCCCCATGGTTGTTGGGTTGCTGGCTGGCTGGCTGGCAAGCTGTGCTGGAAGCAGGTCTTTCCTCAGAATGGTGACCTGCTTGGGAGCTGCTTCCCTTTATATCCATGGGGCTGACGCAATGCATCCTCCCCGCATGCACAGTGAACGCTAGGCATCCGCTAGGCTTCCGCTAGGCATCCGCTAGGCTTCTGCTTCTGCATCCGCTTCATCTGCTCGGCATCCGCTGTGCATCCGCTTCATCCGCTTGGCATCTGCTCTGCATCCGCTGTATCCGTTCCGTGTCTGCTTTACTGTACTCTCCCGGAAGCCTTGCGATGTGCCATCCGCTCCCATCCGCTTCCATCCACTAGGTCCGTGGAGCATCCGCTTTCCATCTGCCCTACGTCCTCCCCCCGTCCGTTCCTTTTCGTGTTGTCCGCTCTGTTTATGCAAATTTTTGCCCCTTTTGAGAGCGGATAACAACGGATGGATGGAACATTTTTCTCGTCCGCTGTGTCCTTTTTACAAACGTTTTGCATCCGTCAGCCAGTGTGACAGGGCCTTTATGATTTATATGGACTGCTTCCTAGCATGATTTGATTGCTTATTGTACCCTAAGACTATCATTAAGTGTTGTACCATATGATTCTTGACCCTCGATGAATGTATCTTTTCTAAGTTCTTAGTAATCTTTATGTGATTGAATTGGACTTGGTGGCAATTCCTAAGTTTCACACCTGGAAGGAATCCCATTCATCTCATCTGCTATCATCAGGCTTGTGTATTGTGTATACACAAGCCTGATGATGGCAGCTGAGATTCTGCCGAAAAGTCATACAACTTCAAAAGCACAACTATAATGACGTGAGAAAATACCCAAAGCTGAATACCATACATATAAATACCCGCAAAAACTTAAGAAAACATATATCTATATTTCATTCTCTCTCCCCTCCACAACTCCTGATTACTGAGCTATTGACTTTTAATAGGCAAAAGAAGAAAAATACAATGGAGGCAAAAAAGCAACATTGATCCAGGATTCAGGAAGAACAAAGTGGGAAGATGCTTAGGTAAACATAATCTTCCACAAGCTTTTCAAAGTCTTAAAATGGCTCATGAAGGTAGGTACTTTGGATTCAGCAAATAGGAAAAACATAAATTGGGGAGCGATTAACTATTTAGAACAGGGGTGTCCAACTCAGTTTCATTGAGGGCCACATCAGGGTTGTGTCTGACCCTTTGGGGGGGGGGCTGGGATGGGCGTGGCCAACTCAACATCACTTCTGTTGGGAGTGCCTGTGGTGGCCCGAATGCTCTGCCAACAAAAATGGGCTCCCGAGTACTGTGTCCGGCAACAGCCTTCTGCAACCCTCTGCCAGCCAATATGGAGCTCGGAAGAATTGCACGCGGTCCTTGCGAGCTCCATTTTCACTGGCAGAGGCACCGCAGCCCGGTCCTTTGCTGTTTCCAGAGTGACTCTGCGGGTCAGATCTAAGCATCCCACAGGCTGGATCTGCCCCCACCCCCGGGACCTTGAATTTGACATCCCTGATTTAGAACACAGAAAATAGAATCCACCTGGAAGGGACTTCAGAGGCCTTCTAGTCCAACCCCCTGCTCAATGTAGGAGTCCTTTCACATTTACAAATAGGCTGAAAAACAGCTTCTACGCCTGGGCAGTAACTATATTGAATTCTACTGTATGATGCAATATTAATGCAGTATTGGGGGTTTTCGATTCAATTGTATAGAATGTGAAAGATGTGTGCTTGTATTTTATTTTTATAGTTATAATGTACACTGAAGATGGCATTTAATTTTGTTATTCAAGGTACAGTGACAAACTAAACTAAAAATTTCACATAAAGTTTTACTTTAATTTTTTTAAATTTAATTTAGTGAAATTCAGTGAGCATGCCAGGAAGAAGTTTGGAAGTTGCAACCACACCCACCTGTGGTCATTTTGTTTTTCTGTTCAAGTAAGGAAATATCTCAGAAATGATGACCCAGTGATCTAGTAAATAATACATTTAAACCAGGTAAGACCAAAATAATCACAATGCTGATAGCCTTATTTTGGTCCACTCTTCCAATGTTCTTAACACTATATCGAAGTGTTTCCTTGTTACAGCCAGCAAAGGCTTCTCCACTCTTCATGCTCTAAAATGTCACTTAGGTTATATCTCAGCCTTAAATATTTGTAAAATACTCATTGAATTTATTAATAACTGATTTCAGTGGTTTTCTGTGTCAAATTGATAACCATAAAATCAAAGGTAAGAAGGCTTTTATATCTGGTTCCTATATGGCTTTCAACCCATCAAAGAAGTTTGCCTTTTTAATAACATTTTAAAAAATGTTTGTGATTCTCCCTAGTTCATCTCTTACAGATGAATTAACCTAATTTCAAATTTAACCAAGGTAATAGTAGCTTTTATTCTCATTTTCAGGATTCTGGTGAAATACTGTACAATATTTGACATATTTGAAACCACGCACTAGCCAAATTTTCTAAAATTATCTGTAATTGTTCCCCTGCTTTAGGAATATCTTCATACAGGAATATTCTGTAAAATACAGAAATATTTTAAATCATGTGTGTTATCAGCTCCCACTCCTGCATCTTTTTTAAAATTTAAAATGATTGAAGAGGTGATAAGTGCAGAATTAATTTTAGGAATATATGTTTACCAAATTTTAAACAATTTCAGAAAAATAATATTTCAGCTTCAGTACTTCATAAATATTTTGGTAAGAGGAACAGAAATGGAGAAAACAACCCCTCTCCGAAGGAGATGGGCAGTTAAGAAATAGAAAATATAAATAAATAAAAGTTTTTCACAAAATTATGTGGTGTAGAGGCTGGATTTGTTTTTGTTTATTCCTGAAATATCTGTTATTATCCTAAACAGCTGAAAACTAGTTTTTGGAATGCTGAAGAAAGCAAATAAAAACTTCACCTGAGTGGAACTTTTTTTCTGTTTCTCTTAAAACTTTGAGGTCCAATCCATCAAATAGTAATTATGCTGGAACACTGCTAAATCATGGTATAGAGGGAGTTTGGTTAAAAAGGGAAAATATGAAATAAGCAGAATACACAGACAGTAGCCGGATACAAACATGAAGGGACCTACTGAACTAGACTATAGTAACCTTATGAACTGACATAAGTAACTAGATCTCAAGTAGATCTAACCTGGTCCTTCTCAAAAGGGAAGGAAGAAGTATCCACGCAGGTCACAGTTGCAAGGAATTCCATGTACAAACAGTGCATGCATGTTTAGCTGCTCATTATCAAGAGCCAGTATGTTGTAGTGTTGAGGCATCAGACTAAAAATCAGGGCACAGTGAGTTCTATTCCTGCTTTGGGCACGAAGCCATCTGAGTGACCTTGGGTCAATTACTCTTTCTCAGCTTTAGGAAGGAGATAATGGCAAAGTACTTCTGAAATCTTGTCAAGAAAACTGCAGGGATTAGTCCTGACAGTTTCCAGGAGTCAAAACTGACTCCAAGGCACAAAGACACACTCATCAGTTTCAGAAGTGGTATTCAGCAGGTTCTGATCAGTTCTGGAGAACCAGTAGCGGAAATTTTGAGTTGTTCAGAGAACTGGCAAATACCACCTCTTACTGATCCTGGCCCCATCTATTCTCTGCCTCCCGAGTCCCAGTTGCTCTGCAGAGGAGAACAGAGCTGGAAAGCAGGTTAGTGGGGTGGGGTGGGAATGGAGATTTTACAGTATCCTTCCCCTAGCACGCCCACCAAGGCACACCACACCCACCAAGCCAGTATTAAAAAAATTTGAATCCCACCACTGCATCAGTTAGATGAAAATTAGTACAAAATATATACATAAAAGGGTCTTTCTTGAATTGAATTTCTCCAAAGCTAAGGTTTTTGTTTTGTCCAGAATATGCCCTAAAGTTCAGCCTTAAAAGAATAGTTAAATTGATTGGGTCAGTTTCAAGTACCTAAGCACCAACATCCTCTGCCTATTGGAAGAACCAACTGAGTGAGTTCCTGTTAGGAAAAGTTTCTAATGCAGATTTAAAACATGTGGCAATAATGATGTTCCTACAGCAATCACCTTGAATACAATTTAACTATCATTGAAACGGCTTTGTCCCAAGTAATGGCCTTGATGAAAAGGACATCACAAACAAAGTGGCAATGCACGTGCTGCTCTTGGGACTACAATTTCCAAAATCTTTGGAAAGGATTTAGGCAAACTCAGCATGAATTTCAGTATGGTTATTAACCAAATACAAGATATCTTATAATGGATGACGCCCTCAAGGTAGAATATATCGATTCTGTTCTTCCCTTTGCCAGAGATGAAAGCCATCTCTCCTTGGTCGCATTCAATAATAAGGCGAGCATTCTTTTGCAAATATGATGTTTCCTCACAAAATACATCTAATGCTTTGTTGAATACATCATGGACACGCCTAGGTAGTTCCTTCAGATATCGGACCTTTTTCCGCATTTCTTGCAGTTTTTCCACAGAAAGCTCATGGGTTTTACCCTTGTTCTGCTTTGAAAACAGCTTCCAAGTATACAATATGAAGTCAACATCTACTGTTCCGTCTTTACTCTGTACAATGATCTTCCAATCTTCAGACTTGGAGTTTACAGATAGGCCTTGCTCATTGCAGGTTAAATAAATTTGCAGCTTCTCCTCAATTAACTCAAAATATTCAGGCAACATATCCACAAGGTGATTAAAATATGATTTTAGGCTGTTGGTGAGCAAATCCCCTTGGGCTAATTCACTTTTAATGCTCTCCAACTTATCAACATCCAGTATCGGAAGGGAACATGAGAAATTCTCCAGTTTGTTACCTGAACTTACATGTAATTCACGGTACTGAAGTTGCCCATTGGAATGAGTAAAGTCCATTGTGTAATCTCCATTCCCTGAGATGAATACATATTCCACATTTTCTCCATCCATATCAAAGATGAATTTTACCTGGGCATTATTTTGTATTTCACTTGATTTCTTGGGGAACCACTGGTAGACCATCTCAAAGCAACTGTTCTCAGCTGGAGTCAATGGGCCAAATGTCTTCAAGTCTTCTTCTACTTTTTTAAAATATCCAATGCTAAGGGGTTGCTTCCGAGACCGTAATCTGGCCAGATATGCAGATTTTGATGGGGCTTTCACATGGAACTTGTAGTCTCCAGCAGAAACATTGATTTTCCATTCTTTTTTTCCTGAAGTAAAAGAGAGCACTTTCCCATCATCCCCCTTGAGAACCATCTGAGCATTTTTCATTACCCACGAAGGCTCATTTGGTAAGTTCTTTATTACTTCTTCTAAACATTTTCCCATCCCCTCATCCATTCCTAAATTCTCCCATTTGTTCTTCACCTTGAATAAGCTGTCAATATTCAGGGGATGTGTCTGTGACAGTAATATGTTCAACTTGAAAATGGAAGTTGAAAAAACATTGGCCATGGTCTTTCCGCTGTGAAATGGCTCCAAATTATTTGAATGCACTACATTCAAAAAAATACTCTTGATTGCTTGAGGCTCGTTTATTAATCCATATAAAAATATTTACAGTCTCTTTTGTCTGAGATTTCAGGCCTTAGGTTTCAAAGGATAATCCTTTATACTGATTGTAGATCAATGCTCACAGTTCAGGATGAACATTTAGCATGCTGTTTATCTGGAATTGTTTTTTTTTTAAGGAAGAAAACAATATTTTATTGATTTTTTTAAAAAAATACATGTTTATCTAGCTGCTTATTTATACATTTATTTGGTTGCTTGTTAGTTGAATGAAAGATGATAGATAGATAGATAGATAGATAGATAGATAGATAGATAGATAGATAGATAGATGATAGACAGATAGAGATAGACAGACACAAAGACACATAGACGATATATAGAGGTAAAGGCATAGATATAGATAATGATAGCTAGCTAGCTAGCTAGCTAGCTAGATAGATAGATAGACACAGACACAAAGACACAGATGATAGATATCAGAAAAGGCATAGATATAGATGATGATAGGTAGGTAGGTAGACAGATAGATCGTGCTTGACTTACAACAGTTCATTTAGTGACTGTTCAAAGTTATAACAACACTGAAAAAAGTGGCTTATGACCACTTTTCACAGTTATGACCATTGCAGCATCCCCATAATCATGTGATCCGAATTCAGATTCTTGGCAACTGGTTCATATTTATGACTGTTGCTGTGTGTGTGTGCCAAGGTTCAGTGATCATCTTTTGTGACCTTCTGACAAAAAAAAAAGTCAATGGGGAAGCCTGATTCACTTAACAACCAGGTCATTAATTTATCAATTGTAATGATTCATTTAACAACTGTGGCAAGAAAGGTTGTAAAATGGGGCAAAACACACTTAACAAATGTCTCACTTAACAACAGAAGTTTTGGGTTCCATTGTCGTCAAAAGTCGAGGACTACCTAATAGACATAGATAGATATAGATAGATATAGATGTAGATATTTAGATATACACACACATTAAGGCCATATCACACTGCCCAACGGATGCAAAACGGACACAACGGACCAGCAAAATGTTCCATCCGTTGTTATCCGCTCTCAAAAGGGGCAAAAATTTGCATAACCGGAGTGGATAACGGGGGAGGACGCAGGGCGGATGGAAAGCGGATGAGGAACGGAAGCCCAGCGGATGAAAGCGGATGGTGGCATCCGCAGGGCTTCCGGGGACCTCAGCAAGCAGACGCGGAACGGATACAGCGGATGCACAGCGGAAGCCTAACAGATGCCTGGCGTTAATTGCGCATGTGGGGAGGATGCATTGCGTCAGCCCCGCGGATATAAGGGATCCAGCTCGGAAGCAGCTCCCCATTCAGAGGAAAGACCTGTTCCGGATGGATTGACAGCCTTGCCTGCCTGCCTGCATGCCTGCCTGCAAGCCTTGCTGCCAGCCTTGCTGCCAGCCTCCCTGCCAGCCTTGGTGCCAGCCTTCCTGCCAGCCTTGGTGCCTGCCTGCCAGCCTTCCTGCCAGCCTTGGTGCCTGCCTGCCAGCCTTGGTGCCCTGCCTCCCTGCCAGCCTTCTGCCAGCCTTGGTGCCAAGCCTCCCTGCCAGCCTTCTGCCAGCCTTGGTTCCTGCCAGGCTCTCTGCAAGCCAGCAAACCACAACCATGCGGAAGCAGCAGAAGCCTCAGCCATCTGCTGCCAGCCCTTGCAAGAGGGACAGGGCTTACCCTCCCGCCCCCTGGCCCTCACTCTGGTTCTGCTGGGGCTTCTGCAGCACGGGCTCGCTCTTCTGGGGTTGGGGCTTCTGCTGCTTCTGCTTCATGGAGGAGCTGATGACAAGCACTCCAGAACCAGCCACCTCCAAGCACCCGACCGTTCACCCCTGAGACTGAGCGACCAAGAGGAGTGCAGAGACTCATTTTTGTTTTATAGCTTGTTGTTACATAAAGTCTATTTATGATTCACAACACTTCTTCATTTCTTTTTTTTAATAAAGTCTTGCTGGAAACTTTTAGAAAATGGTTTAAGCCTTTGCATGCTTGTGGGATTGGTAAGGATAGCTGTGGGATGGATAGCTGTGGGATGGGTTAGGATACCTGTGGGATAGATAAACCTCCAGTGCAAGCATAGTGGGACTGTATGGTCCACCCTCCCAGGTGCCCCACTATGCCCTTTATTATCAATAACAATGTAATCATTGATCCACACATGTCAACATAAACACAACTCTTTATTAAATGCCCTCTTCATTGTAGGGCCACTCAACATACATGGCACAATCTCATCAGTGTGATGAGACAGGCTGAAGGAAGCATCATTAAGCATCTACCATCCTGTCTTGCCACTCCACTGCTCCAGCTGGGGAGTTGCACCAGTGTTTCAGGGGGTTGCGCTGCTTCTTCCCTTCCCGTGAGGCTCTGTTGGGGCCTTGCAATCCACATGTGTCTATCAAGGTTTCGCCCTTGCCTCCATTCCCAGGATTCCATGTCCCCACATTGCCTTGCTGGAGGTCCACGAGCCTGTTCTGCAAGACTGGGTAGCGGGTGCGCATGAGATTGTGCAGGATGCAGCAAGCTTCCATGATCCTCCTCACGGTCTCTGGGCGATGCTTGCATGGTGTGAGAAAGTACCTGGAACCTGTTGGCCAGGATGCCAAAGGCGTTCTCCCACACCCGCCTTGCCCTGGACACCCTGTAGGTGGAAGATCCTCTCTTCACGGGCGAGGCATTTGGAGGTGTAGAGCTTCATGGGGTAGGTTGTGAGGGAGAAGGCGTAATCCTCCACGATGAAGTACGGCACATCTTGCGTGTCGTTGGCAGGGGGTCTGGATCTGGGAAGCCCACAATGAGGTTGTGTTCCAGCCCCTCCTTGAGGTGACTGGCATTGTATACCTGGGCCTCTGAAGCTGACCCGTTGCCTGAAGCATCGATGTACATGAACTTGTAGTCAGCATCGACCATGGCGAAGAGGATGATGCTGAGAAGCCCTTGTAGTTGAAATAAGTGGACCCTGACTTGGCTGGCACTTTGCAGGCCACGTGCTTGCCATCTATGGCTCCAACGGTGTGGGGAAGTTCCACTTCTGATACCACTGCTCTGCAACTTTCTTCCAGCCTTCTTCAGTGGAGGGGCACTGGAGGAGCTCCTCCAGGTATTCTTCGATGATGGCCTGCACCACATCTCTGACCAACAACGCTGATGTTTTTGTGTGGCACCCTCCATCCGTACTGCATGCTCCTGTAGGTGGTCCTGAGGCCAGGTGGCGCAGAGTGAGTGCCACCTTGAGCCCAGTGCCCAGGCTGGGCTTGGAGGTTGGTGCTCTGCTTGGTCAACCTGGGTCTCAGCCGCTCCACAACTTCGTCAAACATGGCTGGAGGCATCCTCATGAAGTTCTGGAATGCACGAGTGTCTTCGTTCCTGAGCTCCACCATCAGCTTGTTGTACAGTCCGCCCTCTGCTCTTCTGGCGAACCATCTCGTACCCAGATGTTTCTTGCTGCCTCTTTTTCTTCCGTAGTAGAGTTCACAGAGCCTGTAGATGGCTTTGCACTGTTGCAGAGGATAGTGGCTGCCAAAAAGGACTTTGTTATGATCCACGGTGGACATGACTGGATGCTGTGGAAGAGGAAGAGTCAGATGAAGGCTGCAGAGGTCTACACAGCTGGGCTGCTGGTCTGAAAGTGAGATCCAGATGAGTTGCTCCCTCTTTTTATAGGTGACATAGGGTTTCCCCTAGGTGTCCCTTTGCATCCTCTGGGCATCCTCTGGACATCCTTAATATCCGAGATAGGTCCCCTCTGCAGACGTTTTTTCCAATTTTAAATGCTTTGTTTCCGTGCTGTATCCGCTAGGCATCCGTTCTGCATCCGTTCTGGCGTCCGTTCCGCTTTCCTCTGCGTCCGAGCGGATGCGAGCTGCGCGGATGCGGAACGGATGCCCTAGTGGATATAGCGGATGCGTAACGGATCAGAACGGATGCCTAGTGGATGCGTAGCGGATGCAGAACGGACGAATTGGATACATTTCCACGCAAAAATTTTGTGCAGCCCAAAACTTTCTGAGCGGATGAAACGTTCAATAAATGGATGCTGACGGATAGTGAGGAAGCAAAACGGAGGCAGTGAGTCCATCGCGTTTTCGAACGGATGGCAAGGTTTTTTGTCCGTTTTACATCCTCTTTGCATCCGTTGGTGCAGTGTGACATGGGCTTTAGGTTTTCTATATTTTACTCCACAGTCATAAACTTGAGCTACAGGTAGGGCTAAAACAGAGTGACTGATACAAAGTAACTATCAAGGAAATCAGGAGTCCAGGCAGATTAAATAAATATAGGTTTATTGTATGCTAATGCTCGCATGAAGAGACTCGAGGCTGATGACCTGTTTGATCTTTCCATCAGGCTTAATCTGGTCATCTCCTAGAGTAACTTATTAAATATTCAGGACAAACAGAAGCTTGATCCTGAATATCTCTCCTCCTTCATAATAACATCTTACCTCTTCTCAAGCAACTCATGATCACAAACAGGGAAACTGTTAGTAAAAATTATTCAACATTAACCTATCTGTACTAAGAACCATAGGCACTACTCCACACAATTATGAGGAATCAAGATTTGACTTGAAGCCCTTCCAAAAGGGAGGGGACAAGAATGTAACCAATCTTAAAGTCAATCAATCAGAATAGAGCTGGAAGGGACCTTGGAGGACTTCTAGTCCAGCCCCCTGCTCAAGCAGGAGATACCATTTTATACTAGTGACTGTCCACTCTCTTCTTAAAAGCCGCCAGTGCTAAAGCACCTACAGCTGCTGAAAGCAAGCTGTTGCACTTGGTTAATTGTCCTCAGTGTTGGGAAGTTTCTCCTTAATAATCTTATGGAGTTCCTTAATATGTTCAGGGAAGTGAATGTAGTCATGTATGAAAAGTCTGAGAGATATTTCAGGAAATATACATTGGCGTTTAGGTTGTTGTGGTGATATCTAAATGGTTGAAGTAGAAATTCCTAGGTTGGTGATAATTGCATTTTACCTTCCAATGGAAGAAAGATGATGGAAGATTTTGAAGGGACATTTTACGACATCCTGAATTAACCTGAAATAGGAGAGAAAAATATTTTGCTAGAAAGCATGAGTAGATTGGTTAGTACAAGATCAGAGTGTATGGAAAAAGTGACTCTAGAATGAATTATAATTGTGGCTGATGAGGACTGGCTCAAAAACATAACTTTTGAACACATGGTTTAAGCACAAGTTCAGATGGCAAAGGAATGCAATCAATTCACCACATGATGGAATTGATGGTTTATATCAAGGGTCTTCAAACTTGGCAAGTTTAAGACTTGTGGACTTCAATTCCCAGAATTTCTGAGCTAACATGAATAATGGAGGAATTCTGGGAGTTGTAGTCCACAAGTCTTAAAACTGTCAAGTTTGAAGACCCCTAGTTTATATAAAAAGATTGAGAGAATCAAATGACAATGCAAGGGTGATAAGAGATGCTGAACGAAGGAAAAATAACTATTTTTTTCAACTTCTGAGCTTTCAGTACTTTGTGGAAAGGGAACTTCATGAGGACAGTGGTGTCACCCAGGCAGGAAAAGCCCAAAGGGAACATCAAGTCAGCCATAAAACAAACTTGCATAGGAAAAGAAATCAAATAAAAGATATTGAAAGAAGCCCCCTAGACAAAAGCCAAGTAATTAAGAAAGTCAGGGAAACAAGGAAAAGAAACCCTTACACGGGACATACCAAATCAGCAAAACAAACAGACAAATTATGAAATAAATCACAAAGGAAACAAATAGAAGATTACTACAAAACGAATAGGAAAAACCATTATAAAGCTAAAAGAGATAGAAAAAACCGATGATACAATCACGCCACCCTGCAGAGTTTATTTCCGCGCCTTGCTAAGTTTGCCTTCTGGCAAAAAAATAAACTCTGACAGGATTTTAATATCTAAAACATTAAACATTAAGCACTANCTTCCTGAAAATAAAAAGATCCAGCTTTCAAGCAGTTGTCCGTATCCTTGTGCTGGAGCTCTCCCAGCGGGAAAATTTGAACCCTCGAAGAAAGGCACTTTGACAGCCTTTCTACAACTTCTAACCAGCGTCCTTGCTGAACTCTAAAACTGTTCTGTTCCACCAGCCAGTTCATTCAGCAGATGACTCTCTGGGCTAATGGACTTCAACTCCCAGAATCTCCTAGCCAACCATGTTGAAGTCCACATATCTTTAAGCTGCCAAGGTTGAGAAACACTGTTCTTGGCTCCCTTTGGTACCTGCTGAACTTCCCACTGCAAATCCCAGGCTGTTCCATATGACAGGCCCTAAAACACAGAAGGCAAACCCCCTGGATCCCACTAGATGGCGCTGTTTAATGGAAGGGACCCAGAGAATATGTGAGACTAGGATGAAGCTGCCATACCTAAAGATGAAGCAGGGAGGTAAGCAAGTCAAATAAAAGACAAAATTCCTGCCTAAATTCTCCGTCCCCATTAAAATCCCACCAGCAGCTGCCAGTCTTGTCAATCAACTTACCCACAGTCTTCTTCATTAGGCTGCCAGGCACTAGCCAGAGGGACTGAAGCCGCCAAGTCTGGATTTAAAGACAACACAAAGAACAGGTAGGCTTCTGGGCCTATTTTAACCCCCAAATCCATGCTTCTGTACAAGTAAGGAAAAGCAGATCTATATTATAACTGGTTAACTTTTGCCCTTACTTTAAATTTACTTTAAATTTTTTTCCCTTACTCAATTGTAAGGGATGTAAATTTAGAAAAGGATACTGAGGTTTTGAAAGAGGTGAAGTGTCTACCAGGTGCTACTGCCAGCAGAGACAAGAAGCGTATTCTTAAGATAGTCAAGAATGCCAGCAAGGACTG
>BHFT01009803.1:0-23829 GCA_004320025.1 Laticauda laticaudata
GAACAAATGTTATGCAGATAAGTGTGCTGGATGCTTTTTCTTATCCTTCTTGAGGTAATGAAACAGATTTCCTTTTTTTAAAACCTCATTTATGGTTTGATTTCATTTTTCAAATTATCTAAAGGACCAATTTTCCACTATATGTTAATGGTCACAACTGACATCTTTGAGGACAACTCTCTTCTATCTCTTTATTATTAATTTTAAAAGCCAATCTTCCATGATAAATACTTTTGGCTCTTTATTTGTCTTTTCTCAAAACATGGTTTGATTCATATATTTTTTCCTGCTTTGTGAGTCATGTAAAGATGTAGGACAAACAGTCCCTGTTCATAGTAATTCAAATTAAGGCATTTTGTCTGGAAGATCCCTTTTGTCTGGAAGATTTTCTTATGCAGCATGAGACAAGGATGAGAGGCAATGTTTCTAGGGAAGGGGGAAGTTAGCTTGATAATAGCTGACTCAACAGAGTATATTCATATTTTGTGGAGACCAGTGTGCAAAAAGGTAGGAATGGGAAGCAATTAATGAACCCAGGAAGTTCCCTTTCCTCCTGGCACAAGAGGAAGATATCCTGACCAACAAAAAGAATGGCACATGGGGTGAAACAGTATTAATATCTTTTCTAAAAGAAGACTTCTCCAGGCACAGTGCCTCAGCCAGACCACAATGTGGGTGACTTAGACCAGATGGAGTACTTCTGCATTCTCAAGTTCCGTAAGGATGATCCGATTCACCAGCTAGGCTGGTCTGAGTACAAAGGCCCTTGAGGACATAGGGTACAAACAAGGAATGGGAAAATTGTAAAATTAATTTGTGCTGCATACTATAAGTAGAACATGTGCTACAGCATTACTTGTAATGGTGCCCTATGATTTGATTAGCTTTTTGTGTAAAATACTTTTCTTCAGTAAGTTGAAGAATTTTTGTGGATTTGTTAGTCAGATCACAGATCACTACATTAACTCAAGGTTTATTTCAGTGCTGGCTTCTCAACGAATACAGAGTTCATACATTTCACAAAGCTCTGTTGGAACAAAGCTATATGGCTGTGGTATGCAAAAAAAATCAAATTAGTCTTAAACCAGCAGTATGGCTAAGCACAATCTTGTGTCTCAAAATCTTTGAGTGGTGGCCTCATTTTATAATCAAGATGATGTGTGAAAGTCAAGATGAACTGCTAGTTTCTCTGTGGGTCTTTTTATTTATTTTCTTATTTAATTATTAAATATGTATTCTATGCTGATTTGTTTTGTTTTGTTCGGAAAAACACGAGGTAGACCAGGTTCCAACACAAAAGCCTTTTCTTCAAAGGAGTTAGTAGAAACGGAATGATTTGGCCGAACTTGCGGCAGCCTTTTATACAGGCTAGCCTGCCGGCTTGTAACCAATGGCAGCTGTTCGAATATGCCGCCTTTTACACTTTATTTGGATTGGTTTCTTAGGTGAACCAATCCAAATGCTTACTTTAGTTGACCAATCAGATTTGCATGTTTTTGGAGTAACCCATTTGTATACAGAAACCCCCTCCCTCCCTTAAGTTCAGTACCTACGTGGTGATGTAGTCAACGCCAGGTAGGCGGGGCTTTTCCTGCCTCGACTGGACTTGCGCAGTTCACTTTTCGGCCAAGAGACTTGACCGTTCGGGTGGGGCTGCTGTGTCGTCCGTCCTTCTCTCTGGAACCGTTGGAAGGGTGAGTCAGCCATTCTGCCGCCTGAGTTTTCTTAGGCCGGCGGTTTTGCCACTCCTCCCGTTTCCTCGCGGGCAGGTCGAGTGGCTGTCCCCTTCCGATGGGCTCTTTCCCACCAGTCTCTTCAAACAGTGAGTCTTTTATTTGCTCTTTTTGTTTGTTAATCTCTTTGGGTTTTGTTTGTATCAGTTCTTTATTTGTTTCTCCATTTCCCCCCCCTTGGTTGCCAATCACCGGTTTTTTTCCATGTATGGGTGTATGTCTGTATTTTCGTTCTATGTTTCGGGAACGGAGCTGGTCTATGTGCCGCTTCCATTCCCTGCCGTCGTCAATTGTTAACCCGGTAGGATTTGGGGCCTGTTTATTTGCGTGATTTTGTCCTGGTAGCCAAACAGGGTCCCCGGTGAAATTTTTTAGCGTAAACCAACTCGCCGATTTCAAATTTTCTAAATCGTGTAGAGGAGTCGGGGGGGTTTTCTGGCGTAAAATTTGGGTGCAACCTATCAGGTGTGATCTTAATTTCCTCCCCAGAGCAATTCTGCCTGGGGACTTGTTGGTCGTGGTACTGGGCGTTATGTGCTGGAGCGTGAGCAATCGGTTTATTTTCTGTTGGACATCACCGGTGCCATTCTTTCTAATCCTCTTTTGGTAAATCGGACCATTCTCTCAGCCCTGCCGTTTGCAGCCGGGTGAGCTGGTGGGTTAGGGCATGTCTTAATACCTAGGGAAGCTTAGATATTGCTCGAATTGTAGGCTGGTTAGCTGTGGCCCATTATCTGATACGAGGACGTCCAGTAGAACCATGGGTGGCAAAAAGGTTGTCTAGTTGTTTGGTTACAGTTTCTGTTGTCGTTTGATGGCAATGATTTTTACTTCTAGCCAATTAGAATAGGCATCCCAACGACAATCAGGAATGTATGCCCCTTGGTAGGACCCGCGAAATCGATGTGGATTCTTGACCAACGGGCTCGCGGGTTCCCAGTTCTCTAATGGTGCTTTAGGCGGGGACGGTCTAATTCCCTGGCATTTGTTGCACGAGCTTACCCAATATTCTATGGTCCTTATCAATACCGGCCCACCAAACATAACTTCTAAGCAGGCAATTTCATTTTCACAATTCCTGGTGCCCTTCGTGTAACATCCAAGTACCCTGGGTTGTAGTTTGTCTAGGAATGACTACCCAATCACCCCACATAACACCGCCTTTTGAATCGAAAGTTCAGTCTGTCTGTTCCGGAAAGGTTTAAAGTTTTCAGTTTTTTGGTTTTCCGGCCAGCCTTTACCTACCCAGCTGAGAACGTGGGCAGTCAATGAGTCTTTTGCGGTGGCTCTGGCGACATCATAAGCTGATATGGGTAGATCGGGGCAAGTCTGTATTTGTAATGCTGTCATCGCTGTGCCGGGTCTTCCTCGGATTCTGGTAAGGGTGCTCTGCTCAAAGCGTCCGCATGGGAAATTTGTTTCTCTGGTCGATGTGTCAGAGTGTAGGAATAGGCTGCTAGGAACTCTGACCATCTAGTCATTCTTGGAGAAAGGATATTTGGTGTTGGCTTGTTTCCGCCAAAATTCCATTAGCGGTTTGTGGTCTGTTATTATTTGAAAAGTCCGCCCGTAGAGGTACTCGTGGAAGCGTTTCACTCCAGCGACAATTGCTAGAGCTTCCTCTGTCGAGTTGGCTGTAATTCCTCTAGGTTTTTAGACAAAGTCCTTGAGTAGTATGCGATGGGTGCCTCTCTGCCATCAGGCAGTTGGTGGCTCCAGGCTGGCAGACTCGCAAATGGCGAAGCGTCGGCAGTTCAACCTCAATGGCAGTGTGTTGCTAAATTGAATGAGAACGTTTGTTTGATGTTAGCAATTTTTTAATTTTTTGGAAGGAATTTCTTCTCTCTTATAACCCCAAGTCCAAATTGCTTTCTTGTCCAATAGACGGTGCAATGGTTCTGCTATTGTGGCTTTATTCGGTAGGAATACATTATAAAATTTATCAGTCAAGAAGTGCTTGTAGTTCGTTTTGTTTCTTGGTTCTGGTGCTTCATTGATAGCTTTAATTTTCTTGTCTGTAGGGTGTATACCTTCTCCGTCTATTAAATAGCCAGGAATTCGACCGCTATTCTTAAACTAGGGCAACACTTTTCTCTTTTCACCTTGAGGCCAGATTCTCTAACAACTTAGTTAGTATTTCTTTGAGTCTTTTTTTTTATTGGGTTTCATCTTTGGCTGAGAATCAGGACGTCGTCAAAAGTATGGTACGACTCCTTGTATGCCATTTAGGAGGCGTTCCATCAAACTCTGGAAAACGCCTGGGGCTCACTTACTCCAAATTGAAGTCGGTGACATTTGAAATGCGCCCTTATGGGTGACTATAGTCTGTGCTTCCACAGTTTCTGGGTCCACTGGGAGTTGTTGGTAGGCTTGTGCTAGGTCGAGTTTAGCAAAACCTTTCCTTTTCCAGGGAGTGAAGCAAATGCTGGACTACTGGCACGGGTATGCACTTGGTTGTAATGCATGGTTCAGGGTAGCCTTATAGTCACCACAGATTCTAACGGACCCGTCGGGTTTTTGACAGGTGTGACTATAGGTGTTCCCACTTTGGCATGGTCCACAGGTTCTAATACCCCTTGGGCTATTAATTTGTCTAGCTGTTCCTCTATTTTTGCCTTTAGTGCAAAAGGAACTCGCCTGGCTTTTACTTCTTCGTGGGGCTATTTGGGGTTTTAGACTGAAAGAAATGGGATTTCCCCAATACTTGCCAAGTGAGCCGTCAAAAAACATCCTGGAATTCCCAGATGAGGTCTTCTTCCCAGCTGGTTGCAGTCACTCGATCGATCCCGGTCATCCCGATGCCAATGGTGCGAACCATTTTGATGCCCAGGAGGCTTGGTCTGTCTCGGTCGACTATGGTCAGCGGTAGCACTTTTGACGTGTTGTTTTGTAGGTGACTCGGAAATGTCCCATGCCGATTACAGGGATTTGGTTTCCCTGGTTAGTCCTTGAGAGTTAGGTGCTGCTTCTGCAATTCTTTGGTTTTGATATCTGGGACTAGCTGTTTTATTGTGTCCCACGATACCATAGAGAGAAAGGACCCCGAGTCCACCTCCATCTTGCAGGGTTTCCCTTCGATTTTTACAATGACTTTTAACTTTCTTCCCGCTTTCCGTCTGAGCGCTTCCTATAGTGAAAGTCTGGTGTGTATTGGCTCGCTTGTCTTGTTGCCCACTTTCCTCTCAGTTCGTTTTGGCTCAGCTTTGTATTGGGGCATTTCTGTGTCTCGTTGGGCTGTAGCTTTTCTTGTTTCTGCAGACTTTTTCTGATATGCCCTCATTTCTTGCAGACCCTGCAGATGGCATGAGAAATCTGCATTCGGCTCGGGGAGGTTTCCTCCACAGCCAGCGCATTCCCACCAATTTCTTCTTTCGCGCTCTTTTGTTAGTGTAATAGGCGGTGGTACCTCGTCGTCTTCTTCGCTAGAGTCAGGTGTTTCGCCTACTCTTCGTAGTGCCATGGTGGTGGTAATTGTCTTTTTGTCTTTGGTTGGTTCGTTTCGTCACTATGGTGTTTCATTTTCTTTCATATGACAGCCGATGTTTTTTTCGCGCTTCGGCGGCTGTGGCTTCCGCGATAGCTCTTCGGCTACACTGGATGGTTGGCGTTTGGTTGGAGTATTTTACTCTGTGTGGTCGAGTCTCTTCAACCCCAAACACACTCATCCCATCATTGCCTCGTCGAGGTTTTGAGAATTCACACTCCACCCAATATTTTGTGAAGTGCAGCAACTAAATGTGCGATGGTCTCTCCTCTCTCTGGTCTCTCTGCTAGAATTCGTGGTCGCTTTATTAAATTTGACACCATGCGGAGCGTAGTTGGTGCTTTGAGAATTCGTTGCAATTCTGCGCCCACGTTATTGTTTGACATTCTCGGGGTTTCGCGTAGGGCCTTTGCCATCTTGAAAAACCGTTGGCCCACAATGTGTTAGGAACACAGCCCTCTTACGTTGGCTCTGAAATTCCTTCCATTTCATTGCTTTCCAGAATACATTTGGAAGGCAGTCTGCATAGGAATCCCAATCTCTTCGTTGGGGTTGAAGGGTGCGGGCGGTGCGGTTGTTTCCACGGCATCTTTGTTGTCGTCTGGGCTTCTATCACCGTTCGTGCAGTTTTCGCATTCAGGACGTCCCATCCTCGTTGCCAGTGTTTTTTGTTCGGGGAAAACAAACACGAGGTAGACCGGGTTCCAACAACAAAAGTCTTTATTTCAAAGGAGTTAGTAAAACGGAACGATTTTGTCGAACTCTGCGGAGCCTTTTATACAGGCTAGCCTTGCCGGCTTGTAACCAATGGCAGCTGTTTCGAATATGCCGCCTTTTTACACTTTTAATTTGGATTGGTCTTAGTGAACCAATCCAATGCTTACTTTAGTTGACCAATCAGATTTGCATGTTTTGGAGTAACCCAATTTGCATACAGAACAATCTTACTAATAGGAGACTATAGGTGATCTACAATAAAAAAAAGTAAACAACATTAGAAAATTTAGTTTAGTTTAGTTTTAGTTTAGTTTACTTTATTGTCATTGCACCTCATACAACGAAATTAAATACCATCTTCAGTGTACATTATGACGATGAAAATAAACAGAAACACACATCCTTCATATTCTATACATTGAATTGAAAACCCCTGATATTGCAGTAATATTGCACTATACAGTAGAATTATACAGAATTACTGCCCTGGGATAGAAGCTGTTTTTCAGCCGATTTGTCTTTGTTTTTATTATCCTGTACCATCTGCCAGATGGTAATAGTTCAAAAAGAAGGGTGCCCAGGATGAGATGGATCTTTGAGAATGTTTTGAACTTTCTTAAGGCAGCGGGAGATTTGAATAGAAAAGGTAAAAGTTAAAAACCAAAACAATGGTGGTCTGGGGATGGTGATTTTCTCTGTCCTGTTAGCCACCTCTGATGTAATAGGTGCCTCTTGGGGCCTCAGGCCAAGCAACAGAGCCAATTTTTTAGGATCTTTCAGAAAGCCAAGAGTGTGGGGACAGACCTCATCTCAGACAGGAGAATATCCAGAGGGCAGGAGCCACAGCAGAAAAGGCTCTTCCCCTAGATCCTGCCAGCTGAAATTCTTTGGCTGACATGAGTACATCCCTTCCACTGGACCAAGTGGGGCAGGCTAGTTCCATTGGGATGTCTCAGATACTCTGGACGCATCTCATAAAGGCCTTTAAAACAAACTGGCAACCTGTGCATCTCGCATTGCAGCACTGAGGGGTCTCCAGAAATGTCTGTGACACTGCATTGTGTCCAGTTGTAATTTAAATTCTAAATTATAAAATCTAGAAACCGCCCATCTCCCTTGCAGAGGGTCTTCAGACAGTGTAAAAATAAAATATTAAAAACCTCAAAACACTATCTAGAGGCAAAGATAATTAAAATTCAACATTAAAAGTTCATGAAAAGGCACAGGAAAGGGCCTTCAGGCTGCTCACTAGCCCTACAATCATGCTCCTCAAGAGCCCAAGCAAGATGGGGCTCATAGATATTTCTGAAAAGGAAGGGAACGCCTTGCTCAGGTTCATATTGATCATTTTTGTTCTGGCTCTGGGACCAAAACTGAAGAGTGCAAAGCTGACCTTGACTAAGCATGCTTAGGGATTCACACTATTTCAGACATATGCAAAAGCAGCTGTCTGTGTATTTTTGGACAGGAGCTTATTATCCCTGCTGGAACAAGCCGAGAAGACAGTGTCTATGCTGACATAGAACAAGTTTTGCTTCAATATTTATTCATTTTGTAACTTCAGATGTTGTGTGAATCCAGCTCCTATGATTATGTTTCAGTGTGTCATACAACCCCCCCCTCAAAAAAAATAGGTTGAGTAAAGCAAAGTTAAGAAAACCACAATGAGTGATGAGCACATTACTAAAAGAATTCAGAACCACAAACATAGCGATAAAATAATCTAAAGTATGTGACTGGGAAGGTCTATATCATTCTGGAATAGTATGCTTTTGAAAAAGATTGTCTACATTTAAGAATTTAATGGAAAACAAATTTAATACTGTAGGTGCATCCATAACACTGTAGCTTTGCAACATGAAAAGTACACTTCCGAATACAAGTTTGATTTAAACATACAGTCATCTTCACAAGGTCAGAATATAGTAGCCATAAGTCACTTGCCTTAAGTCTTCACTCATTCCTCCCAAATCCTGAATCATTCCTTAGAGGTTAGGGTGACAAATATTCCACAGACCGAGATAGAAGAGAACAGCATAATTTGTTTAAAACTCCCAAAAAACATAGAGCCCGGCAAACTTTTTTTTTTTACTGGCAAGAATTAGGCCATTAATAAACAATATTAAATTTAAAGGCTTCAGAGATGTGGTGTATTTGATGTAGATCTGCACTTGTAGAATCTCCTCCTATAGAAAATACAAATGGTTTCATCATGGTTAGTTTTTAAGTCAATCTAAGAAATGTTTATTTCAATGTACTTTTTTTGAAAATTGATTTGAGGAGTCTCTTCACTTACTGCCTTTGCAGTAGCCATTTCTCTCCCAGTATTTGCCTTCTCTCTTAGCATATTTATTTTAGTTCCTCTCATAGTCATAACCTTCCCACTTCCTTATTTCTGATTTCTTATTTTTGCCAGGCTATAGGGCAAAAATAAAAATAGGGAAGGGAAGAGGAGAGGAGAGCTCTACTGTTTTTATTTGTAGAAGAAGAGGAGTTGCATTTGTACTATTTTGTTTTAACATTATTCTATAATCACAAGATCTTTACTATTCTACTTTCAGAACAAGAAGCATTTTACATTATTCTGTTTTAATTGTGTTCCAAAATATATGCTTACATGTAAATGCAGTAGTATCCCCTTTTCTCATTTCTGTATGCAAAATACAAAGATACATGAGAATCTGGGATTTTGTTACTTATTTCCAATTTATATATATTTCTTCATATAAATATACATGTCCCTGCTTTCCTTGATGCAAGATTCTACCTTGTCCACCAATTTTCACGTTCAGTTATTTTGATCTACATGACGAGTCAGTTGCACAACTTTGTGAGATTCTGTACTCTTTCTCTCCTTTAGGGCAATTTCTGTATAGCTTCTTTCTTATTCATTTCACATAATTTTGTGGATCCCCAAATGGGATGTAGAAGAAGGATAAACAATCTTTCCTAGAGATCTCAGGGAGCACTCCAAATAAGATCCTTCGACAGCAGCCAAATTGGTGGATGGCTCCCCTGCAGAAAGAAGATACAGTGAAACTATGAAGCCAAAGGAGATCAGTCACCTTGCCTATGATGACTACCATACTCGCAGATCTGGATGATGACAGAATCCATTAAAGTAGATACAACAGAGATTGGGAACAGGGACAATTTTTTATTACATTTGGATGGCATTTTATCATTGTAGTGGTGAAAGAACTCAGAAGGAGCAATGCCTCTTGTTTATATAGTTATGGTATTTTTAATACCATACTATCCAATAATGGGTTCTCTGGGTGAACCAACCTAGTATAGCTAATCAATTCTCCTCCTTCACTATTTTATGTTAAAACCAAATAAAATATCTCTGTTGAAGCGCATTAGAACAATCATGCCTTTTCCTGGCCACAATATGCTAGGGGTGTTTTCACAGTGAACATTATGTTACCGGCCTGTCCAGTAGTTCCACATATCATTGCTCTGTTCTAGATGAAGGATATGCACCTGGGATTGCAAGGACATTATGCAACCTCCAGCCATCTTAATTCTGGCTTCTGAAGTAACTCATCATTCATATTTATATCTGTTGAAGTAAGCATTTCCTATCTGTTTTATGGTGGGGAATATAAAAATATGTGTGTGTGTGTGTATGTTTTCTTAAGTTTTCGCAGGTATCTATGCCTGATGATGGCAGATGAGATTCTGCTGAAAAGTCGCTACAACTTTAAAAGCACATCTATAATGATGTGGGAAAATACCCATACAAAGCTGAATACCATACATACATATATACACTGCTCAAAAAATAAAGAGAACACTTAAACAACACAATGGAACTCCAAGTCAATCACACTTCTGTGAAACTGTCCACTTAGGAAGCAACACTGATTGACAATCAATTTCACATGCTCTTGTGCAAATGGAATAGACAACAGGTGAAAGCATAGGCAGTTAGCAAGACATCCCCAATAAAGGAGTGGTTTTGCAGGTGGTGACCACAGACCACTTCTCAGTTCCTATGCTTTCTGGCTGATGGTTTGGTCAATTTGAATGCTTGGCGGTGCTTCACTTTAGTGGTAGCATGAGAGTGAGTCTACAACCCACACAAGTGGTTCAGGTAGTGCAGCTCATCCAGGATGCACATCAGTGTGAGCTGTGGCAAAAGGTTTGCTGTGTTGTCAGTGTTGTGTATGGAAATTAGAAGGACTCCAATAATTAAAAACTAATTTGCAGAACAGGCCGCTCTCAGATTGGTCAATTAAGCACAATTTTAATTGGCTCGCCTGACGGCAGGAAATTCATCAAGAACTGTCGTGGCCGCAAGCTATAAGAAGGGTTTGCTGCAGCTTCGGCAAATGTTCCGCTACAAGTCACCTATACTGTTAAAATAAAGAACTGTTGTTGGAATAACCGGTCTCGCATACCCTATTATCAAACGGAACACTGGTGACAAGGAGTGATCGTCCTAGAAGAGCGAGACCAAAGCACGTGGCAACCAGAACCAAGCAACCAAGATGGCCGGTAGCATGCGCTGCCCGCACCGTTCAACCCAGCTGAAGAAGATTGGGAGTCATACATTGACCGCTTTCTGATGTTCTTAGAAGCAACGAACTACAAGAAATAACCGACCAGAGGAAGAGAGGGTGTATTCCCACGCATTGTGGCCCTGCTGTTTTCAAAATGGCCAAGGCGCTAACCAAACTGCGGGACATAAAACAGATGGCATGGCCAGAATTGAACCGAATGCTGCAAGCCCATTACGTGCCTGTGGTCTCCAATCTGATCAAAGACATGAATTTTATAAGCGAGACCAATGAGAAGATGAGAGCATCGGAGATTTCATAACAGCCCTAAAAATATCGGAGGAGTCTGCGAATTTCAGAAACATGGACAAAGCCATGAGAGAACCGTGTGGTCCTCGGGGTTGAATGACACTATGCTCCAAGCAAGCTGCTAAACAGACCGAATATCACAGTGGCTGAGGCCATCGCAGAAGCCACTGCCGCTGAAGCAGCCAGAAAATCCGCAGCCACCATGCACCAGATGAACTCAATAAATCCAGAACCAATATGAACCAACCCCGAGAAAAGAAGGTGGAAGAAACCAAAAACAGCCCACAGTGGACTGCCCACCATGAAGACCTCGACTCCCCGAGCGACACCGATGATTGACAAACGAAGACAAACATAGGCTTCAGTCAGAAAGAAAATGGCAGGAAAAAAGAGGAAGGAGGCGAGAATTTCCAGTGTGCTGGGTTGCGGAGGTGATCATCCGCATTTCCGAATGCCAGATTCCTGGATGCCATTTGCAGATTTTTGTGAGAAACGGGGGCACATTGCAAGGGTCTGCCGCGAACAAAAAGAGCTATAGTCCAAAAAGACGCGGCAGCACACACACACCCCAGAAACAGAAGAGACAAGCCAGAAGCCAATTAAGCTGAGAGACAGAAACGGCGAATGAACGACAGAGAAGAAACACATCAAACAATAATCATCGGAAATGCCAGGGCAGCCAAACGCAAGAAAGGTCCGAATAAATATGAAAATCGAAGGAAAGCCCTGTGAAATGGAAAGTAGACTCCAAATCAT
This sequence comes from Laticauda laticaudata, assembly GCA_004320025.1. Taxonomy (NCBI): domain Eukaryota; kingdom Metazoa; phylum Chordata; class Lepidosauria; order Squamata; family Elapidae; genus Laticauda; species Laticauda laticaudata. The sequence continues at coordinate 11,505 of BHFT01009803.1, forward strand.
ACCTGTCAATGGTATCATGGAACACTATCAGAAACCTGATACCAGACAACAAGCAAACAGAACTGGAACAGCAAAAGCTGATACTTAAAGATTACCAGGGAAACCGAATCCCAGTAGTGGGTCTTGGACATTTCCTAATAGAATTCAAAAACCACGCTGAAGTACTTCCTCTGACAATTGTCGACCGTGATCGCCCTAGCCTGCTGGAATCGAATGGTTCGCGCCCCTGGAATCGGAGTGACCAGGATCAACAGCGTCACTGAGACCAATTGGAGGAGAGCCTGCTGAAGAGTTCCGGGATATATTCGATGGACCCTAGGCAAGTACAAGGGGACCCAATAACATTCAGCCTAGACCCTAAGATAGCTCCTATCAGGCTCAAAGCCAGACGCGTTCCCTTTGCCTTAAAACCGAAAATAGATGAGCAGCTTAACAAACTCATCACAACAAGGGGATGGTTAGAGCCAATCGGCCATGCCAGGTGGGAAACTCCCATCGTGACTTCTGTCAAACCAGATGGGTCAGTGCGCATCTGTGGTGAGTATAAGGCCACCCTCAATCATGCATTCCAGCAAAAGTGCATACCCTGTTTCGGTAGTTTCAACACCTGTTGCATTCATTCGGGGGAGGAAAATTTTTCTCGAAGCTTGATCTCACGCAAGCATATCAACAGCTGCCAGTTGACCCCGCAAACTGTAGAGGCACAGACTTAGTCACGCACAGAGGGGCATTCATTGTAACAGACTTCAATTTGGTGTTAGCGTTGCCCCAGTTGTTTCCAAAGCCTCGTGGAGCGCCTTCTAAATGGAATAAAAGGAGTCGTTCCCTATTTTGATGACGTATTAGTATCAGCAAAAAATAAACACCAATTAGAAAATAGATGAGAGAAGTCTTGCGAAGATTCAGGGAAACAGGGCTTAAGGTCAAAAAGAGAAAAATAGTAAACTAGCCACCCAATCAAGTTGAATTCTTAGGCTACCTTACAGATGAGAAGGGATACACCCCACTATAAAGAAATAAAAAGCAATTAAAGATGCACCTAGGCCTAAGAACAAAACAGACTTACAAGCATTCTTAGGTCTCATTAACTTCTACAATGTCTTCCTGCCCCAGAAGGCAACTGTAGCAGAGCCATTACATCGACTATTAGATAAAAAAATGTCTGGAATTGGGGCCACCGAGAACAAGCAGCATTCCAAAACATTAAGGACTTATTAACATCCAACACCATTTTAATACAATACAGCAACACCCTGCCCACTGACGGTCACCTGTGATGCATCGCCTTTTGGAATCGGCGCCATACTGAGCCACAAGCTACCAGACAGCAGAGAAGCACCAATCGCTTTCTATTCCAAAAACGCTGTCAAAATCGGAAACTACAGCCAACTTGACCGAGAAGCCCTCGCAATCATTAGTAGGCGTCAAGAGATTCCACAAATACCTATATGGTGGGACATTTTCTATTATCACAGACCACAAACCCCTGCTAGGAATTCTGGCAGGGAACAAACCAACTTGAACATCCTATCGCCAAGAATGACGAGATGTCAGAATTCCTCGCTGCAAACAATTACACACTCATCCATCGCCCAGGAAAGACCATCACCCATTGCGGATGCCTTGAGCCATTCCCCACTGCTGACAAGGAAGGCGACCCAACTCTACCGTCTCCACTCTTCAAAATCGAGACATGGCCGAATCTGCCACGAACCTCAGCAGATGTCACTAAAGCTAACCAAAAGACCCGCTGACAGCTCGCATCCTGCATTGGGTAGGTAAGGGCTGGCCAGATGAGGATAGAGACGAGACTTTTTAAACCTTTTCGCACCCAGCGACTGAACTGTCCATTGAAAAGAGGCTTGTATTCTGTGGAGAGACAGGTGGTAATTCCAAAAACGTTGCAGGAGGAAGTGTTGTGCATGTTGCATGAGGGACACCCAGGCATTGTAAAAAAAAAGCCCTGGCCAGGAGTTACGTCTGGTGGCCAGGGCTGGACAAAGACATTGAAAAAATGGGTGGCAACATGCCATGACTGCCAAAAATCAAGGGCGACCCTCCTCTTACACCAGTCCTGGAAAGGGAAATTCCCAGAGGCCCATGGTCAAGACTCATGTTGACTTCTGCTGGCCAACTAAAGGGAACACATATTTTTATAATTGTGTTGAACTTATTCAAACTCGTTAGAGGTTATTCTAATGGCGTCCACTACTACTGAGCAGTCAAACAATTGAACAGACTTTTTGCTACCCATGGACTGCCAGATGTTAGTGGTCTCTGACAATGGCCCCAGTTTACTGCTTTCGCCTTCGAGCAATACCTGGCTGCGCAGCGGCATCCGACATGCCCTGACAGCGCCGGTCATTTCTGGCTTCGAATGGATGAGCTAAACGCATGGTTTGTTATACTAAAGAGGCCCTAGACAAACTGGACATGGGGGACGTCCAAGATAGACTTAACAAACTGTTAACAATTCAGCATATCACCCCTAGCACAACCACTAACAAAAGCCCAGCTGAACTCCTCATGGTAGAAAACTGTGTTCCTTCTAGATAGACTACACCCCACCTATACCTGTGAAAAAACCCCTGACTCCTCAAGTAATATCTCTCCTTTGCTATTGGCGACTTAGTCTATGTGACAAATCTTACTGGGGACCCATTATGGCTTCCAGCCACAGTTACTCAAATCACAGGACCCCGGTCATACCGACTCACACTAGATGATGGCAGAACATGGAAGCGGCACATCGACCAGCTTCGCTCTAGGACATTGGAACGCAATACTATAGCACCGCCGCAAACACCAATAAACAATACAAAAACAACCGAGGGGGGGGGAAACATAAAATAATAAAAAAGGGAGAGACGAACCACAATAACATGACAAAGACACAACAAACCTGAATTAGAAACTCAGATAAAACAAAAAGAGCGCTTACCCATAGATGACCTCCAGAGAAGAGAACTGGTAGCAGGCGAGGCCTTCCTGGAAGGAGACAGCCAGGCTAGCTCAACCAAACCTGGACAAACCAGGAGGAGAGCGCAGAGCACCTTTACCAGCCCGAGAGACCCAGGCAGGAGCGGCAAGGCTGACTCACCCTTCCAGGAGGTTCCATGGAGAAGACGCGGAGAGAAGGCGATCCTGTCCGAACTGATGGAAGACTACACTGAGATTGAGCTGTGCAGGTCAAGTAGGACCCGCAAAAGCCCACCTACCTGCATGACTATGTTACACACGTTGGACAAAACCAAGGGGGGGAGGGGTTGTGTATGGAAATTAGAAGACTCCAAATAACTAAAACTGATTGGCCGAACAGACGCTCTCGATTGGTCAATTAAGCACCATTTGGATTGGCTCACCTGATGGCAGGAATTCATAAAGAGCTTGTCATTGGCCGCAAGCCGCGAGCAACCTCTATAAGAAGGTGTGCCGTGGCTTCGGCAAATGTTCCGCTACAAGTCACTATACTGTTAAAATAAAGAACTGTTTGTTGGAATACCGGTCTTGTGTACCTTATTATCCAAACGGAACAGTCAGCATAGTGTCCAGAACATGGAGGCGCTACCAGGAGACAGGCCAGTACATCAGGAGACATGGAGGATGCTATAGGAGGGCAACAACCCAACATCAGGACTGCTACCTCCGCCTTTGTGCAAGGAGGGACCGGAGGAGCAGTGCCAGAGCCCTGCAAAAATGACCTCCAGCAGGCCACAAATGTACATATGGCTGCTCCAACAGTCAGAAACAGACTCCATGAGGGTGGTATTGAGGGCCCGACGTCCACAGGTGGGGGTTGTGCTTACAGCCCACAACACAATGCAGGACGTTTGGCATTTGCCAGAGAACATCAAGATTGGCAAATTCACCACTGGCGCCCTGTGCTCTTCACAGATGAAAGCAGGTTCACACTGAGAAATATGTGACAGACGTGACGTCTGAAGACGCCGTGGAGAATGTTCTGCTACTTGCAACATCCTCCAGCATGACCGGTTTGGCAGTGGGTCAGTAATGGTGTGGGATGGCATTTCATTAGAGGGCCTCACAGCCCTCCATGTGCTCACCAGAGGTAGCCTGACGCCATTAGGAACCAAGATGAGATCCTCAGACCCCTTGTGAGACCATATGCTGGTGCAGTTGGCCCTGGGTTCCTCCTAATGCAAGACAATGCTAGACCTCATGTGGCTGGAGTGTGTCAGCAGTTCCTGCAAGATGAAGGCATTGATGCTATGGAGTGGCCCACCCGTCCCCAGACCTGAATCCAATTGAGCACATCTAGGACATCATGTCTCGCTCCATCCACCAATGCCACGTTGCACCACAGACTGTCCAGAGTTGGGGGATGCTTTAGTCCAGGTGTGGGAGGAGATCCCTCAGGAGACCATTCACCACCTCATCAGGAGCATGCCCAGGAGTTGTAGGGGGTCATACAGGCATGGGGAGGCCACACACACACTACAGAGCCTCATTTTGACATGTTTTAAGGACATTACAATCAAAGTTGGATCAGCCTGTAGTGTTCTTTTCCACTTTAACTTTGAATGTAACTCCAAATCCAGACCTCCAAGGGTTGTTAAATTTGATTTCCATTGATAATTTTTGTATGATTTTGTTGTCAACACATTCAACTATGTAATGAACAAAGTATATAATAAGAATATTTCATTCATTCAGATCTAGGATGTCTTTTTTGTGTTCCCTTTATTTTTTTGAGCAGTGTATAAATCTAACATAGGTTCTTGCAGTACTGCATAAACTATAAATCATTTGTGGGAAATAGATCAGAATACAACTGATATATATTTGTTTTTTTAAGTTTTCGCGGGTACTTATACGTGTGCTGTTCAGATTCCTTCAGGTATTATCCCATGTCATTGTATCCCATGCTTTAAAGTTGTAGCAACGTTTCAGCAGAATCTCATCTGCCATCATCAGGCTTCTGTATTGTGTTTGTATTTGGGTCAGGGTCTCACAGCCGTTGGTTTTAAATTTGAGGCTTTCACTGCATTTTACTGCATTTTTACTGGGATGAACACAAAATGCAGTAAAAAAAGCTGGAACACACCTCCTCACTAGTCCAACACATGAAAGCCACAGGTCATAACATGAACTTCAATGGCACCAAAACCCTAGCCACTAAAGAAAACCCCAGCCACAGAATCATCAGAGAAGCCATAGAGATTGAAAAAAGACCTGAAAGCATGAATAGAAGAGATGATTCCAGCAGACTGTCAATCATTTGGAAGCCTGCACTTCTCAAATAGAAAGATCTCCACACCACAAGTCAGGCAAACACCTGGGCACAAACAGACTCCCTCTGATACCTCCAGCTCAAGCACACCCCAACCAGGCACCAGATGCAACCTGGCTTCCTAATAGATAATAGCCGTCCTTTCACACGAAGCCAAGCTGCACTGAAAGCCTCCAATACAGGAACACAGTGTTGCCAGCAATCAAAGCCACAAAACAGACAAAAGAAACCAGAAACACCAATCAAACAAACTCCAAGTCCAATAAACACAGACCAAAGACTCCCAACCAATCAGGATTTAGAAAAAAAACATCCTGGCACAACAATAGGCTAGCCTCAAATTTAAAACCAACGCCTGTGATAGCCTAACCCAAATACAACTCAATACAGAAGCCTGATGATGGCAGATGAGATTCTGCTGAAATGTTGCTACAACTTTAAAAGCATTACAATGACGTGAGATAATACCCGAAGGAAGCTGAACAGCATATATATATATACACACACACACACATACACACACACACATACCAAGAGTTGAAGCCTTAAAATGTGTTTTTAAACATTAAATTTCAAACATTTTTAGCCACATTACAATTTATGAAGAAATTTCAGGGCAGATAATAGTATTAATGTCCCATTTTGTTCCTGTCTGAATTCATAGGTGATAAGGGACCTCTGTTCAATTGTTCTGCACCAATTGTGCACATCACATTTTGACTATGCATTTCCTGAATTTTGGAATATCCCCCTCCCACCTCTTCTTTTTTCCCCAGAGGTATGACTGGCTTGTATCATTTGCCAAATATGTATCCTTGCTTTCTATCAAAATAGGCCTGACAACTTCCTAAAAATATGTCTCTCATCACAAAATACTAAAATAATCCTCAAAGCCATAGGAAATGGAAAGCTGTCCAAATCAGTTCTAAATGAACAGATAGGACTCAGTGGAGATCTTTGTAATTATGCTGGAATAAAGCTTTGTGTAAACAGCATTGCCCAGTTTTGTTTGCTGTTTTTCTAGGACATTTGTATGATTTTATAATTGAATTAATTGTTTGCCTGGTGATCCTCCTTCTTTTCCTCAAACTTAAAAAAAAACCTTGTAATTTATAAAAGGAAAAGAACAATATTACAAACTCCCATCTCCAGTCTTAAGAAATATGGCTCTGAAATGTCCAATAAGATGTCTGAAGGTTGAACTTGTTGATGTTTAGCACACCTTCATTATAGCTTTTTTACTGGATGCTATTTTATAACATTCCATTTATTCACTATGAATAAGATTTTGTCTTTACTAAACACAATTACTTGCATTGGACTAAATCCATTTAAAAGGAATAAACACATTTGTACTATTTTTGTAATTGTTTTAAAAAGTCACTTTGGAGGAAAGGATTTTTTTTAAATGGACACTCTGGTAAACAAGACCTACCCTATCAAAATTCACTCATTAATTCCTTTATCCATCCATCCATCCATTCTTTCACAGGATTTATATAGCCATCTTATGACTCTAGGTGACTCATAATAATCCATAAAAAACATAGTTAAAAAAATGGACTTTCCTCCTCACAGGAATCAGACCAATCACCCTCATAGCTCAACCTCCATTGTAGCCCAAAGCTTTGAGGAAAGCCAGGTCCTGACAGCCTCTCAGCAGGTAAAGTGTAAATAACTCTCTGGTATCAGGAAGAAGGCTTTTCCAAAGGACTGGGGCAGCTACCCAGAAGGCATGTTTTCAATATCAGATGATATTTAAGGGAGAGGACCTGCAGCATGCCCACTCTATCTAACCTAGCTGGACAGGCCTAAAGCTTCAAGGAGAGGCAGTCCCAGAAGTAACTTGACCCTGTGCCATGTGTGCTGCCAGCCAGTGTATGGGAATTGGATAGTTAGGTAGCAATTGTGAGTTGTTCCCTTAAGGGAATGCATCATGGAAAATGTAGTTAAAGTATCCTGGGAAATGTAGTCCATGTCACGTGACCACATGTCACGTGACCTAATTGGTCACTAAATTGACCCTCGATGGGTTGGGGGAGTTTTCCTCACTCTTGGCTGAACTCATGGACTCGTGGTAACTGTTCTACTTCTATCGTTACAAGATGGGAGAAAAAGGATAGGAGATAAACCATCTTTTTACCTTGAAGACAGATATGTAAAGGATTGGTCATTAAAGAAGAATTTCATCACAAATGTGAGTTATGAGGATACCTGATGAACAAATAAAAGAACTTTGTTATGGATGTTTTGTGGAGTTGTATCTGCATCTGTACAGGATACAGAATACTATGTATGGCTTTAAAGTTGATAACCAACACCTTGAATTATGCCCAGAAAGCTAAAGGAAGTCAGTGCAACTCATACAACAGTAGTTCATGTAGCCATGGGGCACACAAAACTATGTGTGACTGCATTCTGGACCTGTTGCAGCTTCTGGATGGTACTCAAGCACAATGCACTGCATAGCAATAATCCAAATGGCAGAGGCTAAAGCCATGATGGTGAACCTATGGCATGTGTGCCAGAAGTGGCATGCAGAGCCATCTCTCTGGACACACCAGCTATTGCCCGTTGCCCTTCTGGGTTCCAGCAGGCACATGCGCGCCAGCCAGCTGATCTTCGCACACACAGGCGCGCCAGAACCAGAAGACCAGGTGGCCGGTGCCCATGGGTGCATTGGAAACTGGAAGCTCAGCTTCCTGGTGCACACCAGGGAGCTGCTCTTCCAGTTTCCAGTGCTTCCCCATGTGTGCATATGTGCTCCTGTTTTGGGACTCGGTGCCGAAAAGGTTCATCAACACTGGGCTAAAGGATTGGGTGATTGTGAGCAAGGTCTCCTGGTCCAGCAATGGGAGCAATTGACACACAAGATGGATTTGTGCAAAGCTACCCACCCACCTACTCTTTCACCAGAAGTCATATGTCTAAGAAGTCCCTCAAATTGTGCACGATATTTGGGTGGGAGAGTATTATTGCATCCAGAGTCAAATATGTCAACTCTCTTGACCCCAGGGAGCCACAAATTTACAACCAGTACATACTGATAGCATTAAGTCACAACCTATTTCTCTACATCCAGGCATTTACAGCCTCCAGGCACTGAGACAGCATCTGAACATCATCTGCCCCACATAGAGATGTAATTTGATATCATCAGCATATGATGATACTAAACACCATGTCAGCAGATGACTTCTCCAGCGGTTTTGTATTGTTAAACAGGAGGGAATAGAGCTCTGACTCCGAGGCAACCACAAAACAGGGCCTAAGGCTAGATCTTTCTCTCCTTTTCCATTAGCCCTGGTATCAAAGGAAGGGGAAGAAAAACCATTGCAAGACAGTGTCCTTCATTCTCAAACCCTGGAACTGGTCCAACAAGATATTATTGTCAAGGCTATCAAAAGGCACTGAGACATCCAGAACAGCCACATTCCCATCACAAGCTATCCAAAGTTCATCCACAAGTGTGACCAATGATGCCTCAGTACTATAGCCCAGCCTGAATCCTGACTGAAAAGAATCCTGATGATGTTTACTAATTAACTATAAAAAATACTAAAATATTTCCAGTGAACATCCAAGATAACTTACTGAATTCCAGTTTTACAGCAAAAGTATTGTGAGAAATCATCCATCTGAACTTTAATATTGTGGTGAGCAGATGGGAGAAAAAGGCATTCGAAAAGCTCTGAAGCTTTTGAAATGTTTTAAACGACTGATAATATAGAATATAGGGAAATGGAATTTATGCCCTGTGCAGGTACTGAGCAGACATCTTTTTGCTAATATTTCTGCAAGTTGCTCTGAGTCAGCCAGACCACTGAGGCTGTGGGGATTTCCAGAAGAATTATCAACACTAAAATCCCCTTGGATGGTTAATGTTTGGTCTGAACAGGCAATAAGCCCCTTCTTCCTCTTTATGCAGGAAGCATCAGATGCCATTGGGAGCTATTTAGGGAATAGGACCAAATAGTGAAGAGCTATGTGCAGTGCAGAAGGTTTTAGGAATAAGGCATTCACACTCCCAGTTCCTCTTTATATGAAAGGATCATCAAAGCTTTATGTCACCATCTACCAAAAAAAGTTAACATTCTGTATGAAATCGTGAAGTGTACTTGATCCCAGAGGGAAAAAGGATTAGAAGACCCCACAAAAGTTTGATTAACATAATTGCCAACAACATGAAAGCTGTGGAGACATTTCCTTCATCTAGATAAATTCTACAATAGTATAGCTTTTGTACATAATCCTATTCAGTGTCAATGTAGGAAACTGTTTTCTTGTATCCAGTTAGTCCTCAACTTACCCAGTCAGTGACCGTTCAAAATTGCAATGGCCCTGAAAAAAGAGACTTTTGATCATGTTTCATACTTTTGACCATTGTAGCATCCCTATGGTCACAAGATCAAAATCAAGAAGCTTGGAAACTGACTCATATATTTAATGGTTGCAGTATCCTGGGGTCATGTGATTACCTTTTGCAACCCTCTGACAAGCAAAGTTGATGGGGAAGCCTGATTCATTCAACAACCATGTTACCAACCTAACAGCTGCAGTGATTTGCTTAACAGATGTCACAGGACAGATAGTAAAATGGAGCAAAATTCACTTAACAAACTGTATCACTTAGCAACAAAAATTTGGGCTCGGTTGTAGTTGTAAGTCAAGGACTACCTGTATAGTGATGCTTATCCTGACAAAAAGATTATAGTACATTGAGCTGAGAGTAGGCCACCTTGCATTTGATGAACAATTTTTCTGAGTAGACATGTATAAGGAGGTACCGTTAGTATGCTATTGGCCCATGATCCCCAGGTGTACTTCTGGAGATAATTAAGTTTAACTGTGGTGCCATATTCATACTTTCATGTTTATGATTTTAATAGGTCTATGTATTTAATCAATTTTATATATTTATGTTATTTTATTATTAGTATTGTTTTAATTGTTGATTGGGAGCTTCACATCCATAGAAGATGGGTGGCTGTATAATTGTTTTAAATAAAACAAATGCATAAATATAAGGAGCTGGTTCATATTGATGAACTGCTTGCTTGAGAAATCATTTTGTTTAAAAATAACTTTTTCCTCTCAGCTCAGTTAGAACAGGCAGTATTTAGCAGGAGATAAGGGTAAAGCTGAAAGATTTGGATTGAGATATTGAGATATTCAGTTCAGCTTAACTGAACAGACCATAGTTATCTGTATCTTCAGAAAACAATAGACCAGAAACCATTGTTTACAAACCACAACAGATTCACATAGTACAGCCAGAAACAAATCAGATTATTGGTGTAGAGCAAGTGTGAATTGGGGAAAAAAGAAATTTGCTTTCAATGTAGTGTCTGGAAGAAGGACCACTTCATTCTCAATATAAAGATACTGGACCAGATGTGGTGTTCAGCAGGTTCTGACCAGTTCTGGAGAACTGGTTGTGGAAACTTTGAGTAGTTTGGAGAACCAGCAGATACCACCTCTGACTGGCCCTGCCCAGGGAAGGGATTCAATTTTTTTTAACAACCAGTTCTGTGGGCATGGCTTAGTTGGTGGGTGTGGCTTGGTGGTTATTTGACTAGCTGGGCGTGGCCAACTCAACATCACTCACATCGAAGCACGCATCTCTTCACCTGGCCTCTCATGACTGTGGGGATGCTGCAATAGTCGTAAATGTGAAAAATGGTTATAAGTCACTTTTTTCAGTGCCATTGTAACTTTGAATGGTCACTCCACACAAGCAAAGTACCACCAAAGGAGGGGGGGGGGGAATTCCAGAGAAGTTCCAGAGACAGGAAGTCTAGTCCTGCCAAGAATGTAATAAGGGTTAGTGGAGAGGCAGTTTCTGTGAGCAACACCAGAATGTTTCCTTCCTGCCTTCCTTACAGGATTAGGCCAATAATTTCTTCTAACAACCCGTTCTCCGAACTGCTTAGAATGTTAACAACCGGCCCTAGTGAATATGTGCGAACCTGTAGAATCCCACCCATGGCCCTGCTGCCATCTATTCTATGCCTCCCGAGTCCCAGCTGATTGGCTGGGTCTTCTTTTGTTGACTTGCACAGGAGACCGGAGATGGAAAGCAGGTTAGTGGAGTGGGGAACAGGGATTTTGCAGTATTCTTCCCCTGCAACACCCACCAAGCCATGCCCACAGAACTGGTAGTAAAAAAATTTGACTCTCACCACTGTATTGGACCATGTGTTGTTTGGGTCTCTATTGCTCATTAAGCCACAACATGATATATTTGGTTTATACCAAAATGATTTGTACATCATACAGTAGTTTATAGCTTGATAGGCTGTGTTAGGCACTAAGTGAAACTCTTGGTCTAATTAGCTCATTGGTGTGCACAATTCATCCAGTATTTCAAATAGAGATGGCTCCCTCTCATCCTTAGAAGTTCTGAAAACCACCCATCTTGAATTCTGGGCATCTCAAAAATAAAACAATCTATCTACAATTAAAAAACATTAAAAACCAAAAGACCAAGTACCACAATTTTTCTGTGCAGCTACAAGCTGATGCTACCAATCTCACCATGTCCCAGCACTTGGGGGAAAAGTGTTAAGTGCTATTTGGAAATTTAGAAGGAGTTTTTAACTCAGGGGGAACAGGCTGACAAGGAAAAATTCTGTAAGATGGCAATATTTCAGGAAAGTGACTAGGTGCATGTTCACTCTTTCTAATGTTGTGGGTGGGCAGTTGTCTTAAGGTGAGGCACTCCTGCAAATAGCCTCTTGTGTCTTATACATCTGTAAAGGTAATAACCAGCATCTTGAGTTGTACCCAGGAGGAAAGTGGGAACCAGTACAGCTTGCACAAGAGGGGTAATAACACAAGTGAACTTATAGACTGCATGCACTGCTGCATTCCGGGCCATTGTAACTTCTGGGTGGTCTTCAAGAGCAGCCCCCATGTATAGAATAGAGTATTGCAGTAATTCAAACAGGAAATGTACCAAGGCATGAGTGATCATGAGCAAAGACCCCCACTAGCCAAAGCTGCCACTGGCTGCTTGATATATTCTCCTCTTGAGGAGATATTATTTGCTGCATATACCTTCCCCCCCCCCCC
>BHFT01009805.1:0-14421 GCA_004320025.1 Laticauda laticaudata
GGTCTTTCCTCTGAATGGTGACCTGCTTCCGAGCTGCTTCCCTTATATCCGCGGGGCTGACGTAATGCATCCTCCCCACATGCGCAATTAACGCTAGGCATCCGTTAAGCTTCTGCTGTGCATCCGCTAGGCTTCCGCTCTGCATCCACTTCATCTGTTCTGCGTCTGCTTTGCTGAGGCCCCCCAGAAGCCTTGCAGATGTGCCACTGCTCTCATCCGCTTCCATCCGCTAGGCTTCCGTTCCGCATCCGCTTCCCATCCGCCCTGCGTCCTCCCCGCGTCCGTTCCTTTCCATGTTATCCGGTCCGGTTATACAAATTTTTGCCCCTTTTGAGAGCGGATAACAACGGATGGAACAATTTGCTCGTCTGTTGTGTCCTTTTTACTAACATTTTGCATCCATTGGGCAGTGTGACAGGGCCTTTACAAGATAGCATGAAAATATAGGCCAAGAAGTCTCATTGACTGGGAAAGACATCATCATTATCATGTGTTTTTTTGAAGTCTACCCAACTTTTTCATTTGAAGATTGCTGTCCATGATCTGAATAATCATACATTACCTAACTCTGTATGAATCCTTTATTTGTTTGATTCCTGCCTCCAGAAGCTCAAGATGGTCTCTGTAGTACTATATTCTCTTCTTCAGCTTTTCAATTTGCTTGTTAAACTTCCATGGCTATGAATGGGCCTCGTCTATGTCTCCCTGGTCACAAGCCCAACTTCTTATTCACTGTTTATCCAAGTCTCAGAATAGGACTTCATGAATCATTATCACAAGAAGCAGAGGTGGTATTCAGCAAGTTCTTACCAGTTCTGGAGAACCGGTAGCAGAACTTTTGAGTAGTTGGGAGAACCAGCAAATACCACCTCTGACTGGAGACTGCCACACCTGCCAAGACACACCTATAGAACTGGTAGTAAAATTTTTTGAATCCCACCATTGACAAGGAACATCATAGATTACTTTTTCAAATCCTATTTCTAGACTACCTGATATTATCATGTTATCAGCATCCTTATCCTTCACTTCAGTTTTCTGCATAGAAAGGTGATACTTTCCCAATCTGACACTTGTGCAATATGTTGCATTACAGAACTAATTCCTAGTCCAGAGTGGTGTGAAATGATTGAGGCTTGTCCAAAATATCGAGTGAGGCTGGGGTTAAATACTATAATAACAGTGTCATTGGGGTCTAGGTATCATCACATCAATAGAAGTGTGCTTTCCCTTTTTATCTCCAGATTAGCAGTGATACCAGATTTCCCCATAATGCGTCACATGAAAATCCTCACTAATTTTGCAAAAGCTAAAGGGCCTGTCACACAGATCGACGGATGCAAAACGTATGCAAAAAGGACACAGCGGATGAGAAAATGTTCCATCCATTGTTATCCGCTCTCAAAAGCAAAGTGCCCCCAAAATTTTGCATAGCAGGCGGACAAATGGAATCGGACAGGGGGAGGATGTAGTTGGCGGAATGTAAAGCGGATCTGCCATGGAAAGCCTAACGGATGGAAGGTGGGATGAAGCAGATGGCATAGCTCCTGTCTGGGGGCTTCCGGGGGAGCCAGGCGAAGTGGAATGCGCAGCGGAAGGGGGGAATGGATCAAGAGCCTGCAGTCTGCGGAATGAAGCGATCATCACGGAAGCCTAGGGATGCCTAGGCGTCGATGCCTTGCAGATGCAAAGCATTCATCTGCGCGCAGTGCGGGGAGGATGCATTGCGTCAGAACCGCGGCAGAGATAAGGGATGCAGCTCGCAACCCGCAGGTTAACGCATTCGCAGAAGGAAGACACCTGCTGCCAGACACAGCTAGGCCAGCCACAACAACCCATGAGGGAAGAAGAGGAAAGCCTGTGCCATCTGCTGCCAGTCCTGGCAAGTAGACAGCGGCACCAATCCCCACCCGGGCACTGGCCCTGACTCTGCTTCGTGCTGGGGCATTGTCTAGCTGCTCGGGCTTGACTCATTCTGGTGCTAAGGAGCTTCTGCTGGCCGCTGCTTCCGGTGCTGGGGCTTCTGCTGGGGCTTACTCTGCTGGCACCTCCTGGCTCCTGGTGCGTGCTGTGCTGGTGGCTACATCGTGCATGGTGCTGTGCCTGCGTACTCAGCCTGCTGGTGCTCTGAGTGCTGCCTGGTCCTCGCCTGGTGCTTACTGCGTGCTGGCTGATGTCTGCTGGTCTATTGCTAGGGCTGCTGTCCTCGCTTGTCTGCCTGCTCCTGAGCTTTGCACTGGGTAATTGTTGTTGCTCTGGTGATGGTGTGGTGGAGGCAGCCGGCCTAGAACCTGGAAGCCCCCCGTGATGAGGCCGCAGAGTGCGCCCTGACTAGAGGGGGATGTAAGAGAGGCATTACAGTGAGAACGTGGATGAGGAGCATATGCTACCATTGAAGAGGAATATGAGGGGACGGTGCTCGATCATAGGCGTTAGGAAGGAAAGTCGAGTATCGTAGGTGGGCGGAAGGGACACAGGCTCTATCGAGAACGACAAAAAGAGGAAGCAGGCTACTGTGAATAGATCGCAAGGAGCAACAGGAGCCTTGTGGTACACTTTCGGAGGTGCTCCTTCGCTGGTTGGAAGCAACATGCACACCTGGTATGGGGAAGCCTCACCTGCTAAGAAATCTGGCCGGGAGGCCACGGGTCCAAGCTGAGGACAGGAAGACTACGTGATGGCCAAGTTGCCAGCTTTCCTTGGAGGTGAGGATCTGCCACTGAGGAGGCAGCACCCTCTGACAACCCTCTCGTAGCTGCAGGAGCAGCCCACAGAGGAGCCAGTCACCCTTCTTGGCCAAGAGTCCAGTCTCCTGTGTCGCAATGCATTCCCTGTGGAAAAATATTCTGGTGAAGAACCCGTCCCCAACGACTTTGACGAAAAAAAGGAAAAACCCCCCGCCCACGTGTGAGGATGCACCCCGTTGCGGAGCGCGTGGAGGACCCCCGAATGCAAGTGGGAGCAAAGAAGGAGAGGCACTTCACCAGAGACCAGACCCTCGGCCGACACTCCACACCGCGACGTCACACCTCCTACAGAAAGCAGGCAGAGAGCCAGACTGTGGAGAGGTGAGGCCATAGCTGTCTGAGCTGGAGAGTCAGAGGACAGGGAACCTATCAATCACTAGCAATCGTCGATAACTCTCTCCTCTAAGCTGTACCATTCACACCTGACAAGCTTCCAGTCCTCAATAACGTAAGAGCCCCTTCTGCACCTACGTCAACTAGAACTCTCGATGGACGTGTGCCAATTCACAAGTAACGTTAGCAGGATCGAATGCGAGAGGAATCATCCAGATCCTCCTGCAGCAAACCTCAGGCGCCAGCGACCTGCAGTGACTGACCCATCAGGCTGCTCCTCGACACGTCCCGGCGACCTCAGCAGGTGCCTATGGTCACAGGGCCCTTCCAAGGCTTTCCAACAGGCCCTCACCTAACAAAGGTCTAGTGGCTACCATGGGAGTTCTAAGCAGCAGCAGAGCCAGCCCTTCCCAGTCCAGCACACGGGTTCCTCGATTGCCACATGCTGGTGCGCACAGCAGCAATGCTCATTGCTGGCGGATCCACATGACGCCCACCGTGCGGGAGCGAGCCATCTCGCGGCAAGATTGCCAACCGGCACGCGCACCGATGCCAAACATACCAGCACGTCGAGTGTTCGCGACGCACGGCCACAGAGCCACTAGCTCACAGCTCGTTACACGTGACAGCTACCAGAGGCAGCCGCACACTAGCCCGCAGACGAGACGCCCCTCCTCCTGCCTTCCTCCACCCCACCAGCCAAGCGGGCCTCAGGAACATCGTCATCAGTCTTTGGGACTGACAACCGTCACCATGTCCTGGAGGAAGGGGCTCTCAACATCTACAGGACTGAGCCAGCCTCTTTGAGAACCATTCCTCCAACACCGTAGCTGCCCCTGTTGTCCTCTTGGGGCCCTGGCACCACCAATGGGCGCCTCAGACCAGCACTCCAGCAGCAGCCAGACGCTCCACAGCAACTGACCCATGCCGACCCCTGAGACAATGGGCATTGCCTCAGAGTGACTGAGAAGAGTGTCCAGAGACCTTGACGTTGTTATCCTGCTCACCTAACTCTTGTTCTTGGGACACTTTCTTGGGTCATTGCTTACTAGTTTGTTATTAATGAAGATTCATCTTATGCTTTTTCCAGCTTACACTTGCTTCAGTTCTTGTGTTTAGCTCATATGAAGTCTTAGGTGGAAAATTTAGAAATGCGTTTTACAGCTTTGTGCCTTGTGGAGGGTAAGGCCCTGGCAGTGGGTGGGACAGGATACCTGGAGGGATCGGGTTAGGTTAGCCATGTGGGGATGGGTAACTGGGGATGGGTAGTTTAGCAAAGTGGGATGGGCAGGGATACCTCATTGGGGATGGGCTAAACTAGCTGTGGGATGGTCAAGGATAGCAGTGGATGTGGCAGGGGCATTCCTTGGGATGGGGCGGAAAATCTTGGGGGTGTGTGGGATGGGGCGTTTAAGGATAGCCAATGGATGGCAGGGAACCTGTGGATCCGAGGGAATGCAGACACCTGTGGGATGAATTAAAAGCTGTGGGATAGATAAACGCTCCAATGCAAAGCAAGAGTGGGATCTGTATAGGCATACCTCCAGGTGCGCCACACTATGCCTTTATTATGTTAGATAAACACTGTTCAACATAAACACAAACTCTTTATAAATGCCGCTGTTCATGTGTAGGGCCCTCAGCATACATGGCCCAATCTATCAGTGTGTGATGAGAACAGGGCTGAAAAGCGATCCATTAAGCAATACTACCATCCTGTGTTGCCACTGGCACTGCTGCCAAGCTGGGAGTTGCATCAGTGTCATCAGGAAGGTTGCGACTGCTGTGCTTCCCTTTCAACATGAAAGCTCTGTTGGGGCCTTGCCACATCCACAGTGTCTCTCAGTTTCGGCCTTATGCCTCCATTCACATCAGGGCCCCATGGCCCATTTGCTCTGTTGGCACGGGTCATGGAGCTGTCTCTGCAAGAAACTGGGTAGGCGGAATGCACATGAGATTGCTGCAGGGATGCGGAGCAAGCTTCCATCGAGTTCCTCATGGCTCTCTGGGTTGATTGCTGCAGTCCGGTGGATGATCGCTGTTGGCACAAGGGATGCACAGAGGCGTTCTCCACCATCACCTGGCCTTGCGCCCTGGGACAGCACTAGTAGTTGAAGATCCTCCTCCTTCACGGGTGTGAGCGGCATTGGCAACTTCTAGCGGGCGTTGCAAATGAGGTAGGGTTTCTGAGGGAGAAGGTGTCACTCCCACACAATGAAGTAGGGCACATCATGTGGTGGACTCGTTGGGCAAGGGGGTCATGGATCTGGGAAGCCATGATGAGGTTTGCGTTCCAAGCCCCTCTTTGAGGTGACTGGGCGTTTGTATACCTGGGCATCGAAGTGAGCCATTGGCCTGAAGTCATCGATGTAATGGAACTTGTAAGTCATGGCATCGACCATGAGGCGAAGACAGGATGAATGCTGAGAAGCCCCTTGTAGGTTGTGACAAGTGCGACACGGCCTGACTTTGGCTCGGGCGCGTTTTGCAGGCCCACGTGCTTGCCATCTATGGCTCCCAACGGTGTGGCGGGAAAGTTCCCTTTCTGATAGCCCACTGGCTCTGCCCACTTTCTTCCAGTCTTCTTCAGTGGAGGGCACTGGAGGAGCTCCTCCAGGTATTTCTTCGATGATGGCCTGCACCACTTCTCTGACCACAATGCTGATGGTGTTGTGTGGCACCCTCCAGGCGTACTGCATGCTTCTGTAGGTGGTCCGGAGGCCAGGTGGCGCAGAGGTCCAGTGCCACCTTGAGTCCAGGGTCCAGGCTGGGCAGGCGGAAGTTGGTGCTCTGCTTGGTCAACCTGGGTCTCAGCTGCTCTACAACTTCCTCAAACATAGCTGGCGGCATTCCTCATGAAAGTTCTGGAATGCACGAGTGGTCTTCGTTCCTCAGCTCCAACCATCAGCTTGTTATATACAGTCTGTACTCTGCTCTTCTCGCGATCCATCTTTGGACCAGACACTTCTTGGCCGCCTCCTTTTCTTCGCGTAGAATAGGTGAAAGTGCCTGTAGATAGGCTTCGCAGTGTTTGTAGAACGATGGCGGGCGAACCCAAAAGAAGTGTGTGACAATCCATGGTGGAGATGACTGGATGCTATGGAAGAGCAAGAGCAAGATGAAGGCTGCAGAGGTCTGCACAGCAGGGCTGCTGGACTGAAAGTGAGATCCAGGTGATTTCTCCCCCTTTTTATAGGAAATATAAGGTTTTCCGCTAGGTGTCGCTTTTGGCATCCTGTAGGCATCCTGCAGAACATCCTAAATATCCGAAGATACGTCCCATATGAACATTTTTCCCGTTTAATGCTTTGTATGCGACGCTGGCATCCACTTTACATCGCTTTCTATGTCCGTGCGCTCCGTAATGCTGTGTGCTACTAATGCTGTGTGTCCATTCCGCGTCCGTTTCGCTTCCTCCCTGTGTCCGTTTTCCACTGGAGCAGATGCGAGTTGCGCGGATGTGCAGCGGAAGCCTAGCAGATATAGCGGACGCATAACTGATGACGACGGACATCTAACGGATGTTCCCCGTATGCATAGCGGATGTATAATGGACGTGTTGTATACATTTTCCGTTCAAAAAGTTTTGTGCAGCTCAAAACTTTTTGAGCAGATGAAATGTCGATAGACGGATGCTGGACGGATAGAGAGTATGAAAAACGGACGCAGTGAGTACAGAACGGAAGCATCACTTTTTCTCCGTTTTACATCCTCTTTCCATCCGTTGGTGCTGTGTGACAGGGGCTTAATCAGTTAGTTTAATAATAACAACGTGATGACTCTAACTTAGGTAAGGAACTGCCACATATTATTCAGATAATTTTTTCTTACAATAACTGATTGCTCTTAGATATCAGGTACTGCAAATGAAAAATGTAAGAATTATTGGAAGGGATGTTGAATGTTTTATGGGTCACCTGTTACAATGGCATCTGCCAAAGATTCTCAAGGAATAACCTGAATAGACATACCAGCATTGTATCTGCCTGCCTGTCTATATACTTATCTCTCAACATATAGCTATCTACAGTACCATATGGTACTTTTCTTCTTAAATGAAAACAATGGATTACAGTTTCGCTGCTAACTACTATTATCACATTTTCTATAACGGTATAACCACATATTTGCATGAAAGATTCTTCATTGCTTTGGACCTGATACCACTGGATTACCCTTCTCCTTGGCCTTCAAACTCCCAGTCTCTGTGTTTGCTTTCTAGTTGATTCTGCTCACTTGCTCTCAGGCACTGCTACAAATAAATTTCTCAGGATCAGCTCTATTTCCTTTTCTCTCTAGTGTGCCATACAGCCTCTGGCTAGAAAGTGCTGATGCAGGAAGTGGAGCCTGGCAAATCTCTATTTTTATCGGATAACTTTTATCCAAAGGAATTGGGAATAGTTCACAACTGTTGCTCACAACTGGAATTAAAGGGAGAGTACACTTTGGGATTGAGCGCAAGTTTAACATAGAGTAGAAATATCATGTACATTCTTTTAAAATACTTTCTGTGCGTTATGAATCATTCATATCTTATTTCGCTTGTCTAGTTTTCTATCAAGCTTCCCATTCTTGAGTCAGGAGGAAAGCCCACTGATATAAATGGTATTGTCCTGACAGCTTAACCTTTACTGTGCCTCAGAAACAAGACTAGACAACATTGCTGCCCTCACACAACTTAAGATGAGAAGTTTTGTAGCTGTGATTGGTGGACTCTGTCTTTCTTTCAACTTTCAAAAGCCAATTTCATGTATGATTCATTTTGGGTTAAACAAAGAGCCTTTCCCCAATCCTAGTCCCACATTTTTTGCATTACTATGAGTATATTCTTCCCCAAAACCCAAAAACTTTAACTTTAGACTGTCTACTATTGACCTCACCCCTCTCCCAAGAGGTCTATAGGAGGCATGCATAAGCGCACCAATGTGCCCACTGTCTCTGTCCTATTGTTTCTTTTTTCTTTTTCTTATTTGTATCCATTTCATGTACCCATAACAATGTTTATACTTATACCTGTTATCTTATAATTGCTTGACAAAATCAATAAAATATAAATAAATAAATAAATAAAAAATATGTGTTTCATGCATTTTCCTTATTTTCCCCAGCATATACAATATATATGCACATGGACCAAATAGCAGGATCCCTGGCTGAGACCTATGTTGACCTCCTAGGAATTTGCTCTTCCTGAAAAAAACAAAAAGTTCTCATAACCAAGGCTACAATGGCCATGAAGTTGCATCTACCAGATGAGGAGGGGGTCATTTTGGAGGTGACGTTTGGGCAATTGGAGCTTAGCAAATCACTCTATCTGACCATATGATCTCCACACATCCTGGGGATACCCTGTGGAAGCTTTGTGCTAGGAGGAAAAGGAAAATGCAACTTTTTCCAGCTGGAGAGACCAGAGGCATCTGTGAGTTACTTCAGCTGCAGGCTGGGAATTTATTTATTTATTTTTCTATGTTGACCAATAAAGTAACATTGGGTGGTGATACAATATGAAGGCAACATCATCAGGATGTTTTCCTCAGAAACAATTAGTTACTATTTATCTCTCTCTCCCGCCCTCCCTCCCTCTCTCTCTCCCTCTGTGAATGTATGTGTGCATGTGTCTGTGCACATGCATTTAAATTTAAGATTTCTAGCAGTCAAGTCAGAAGAAAAGTTGGCTATCCGAAGATGACAGCAGCTTGGGGTCTTGCTATATCTCTTATTTTACTGCATGACTAAATGAGGTACCAGAAAAAGACAATCTCCATCTAATGTGTGATTGTGTGCAACGAAAGATTAAAAGTGCATGTAGTTGTATTACATGAAGTGAAAGCATGCCAGGGGAACGGGAGCTCTGTAGCACTTTCCACCTTTGATGCACCATCCTTGAGGGTCCTATTATAAAAGCATCTAAAAGCAGTCTTAATATGTGATAACATGATACACAGAAGTTCAAGTCCTGCTTTCTCTCAGTGCTGATGCAGAACAATTTATTTGAACTACAATAAGGCAGATTGAGAATGATTTTAAAAAAATATAGCAGGAAAAGTAATGATAACGCTATGTTGCAGAGTGGACCTGATACAAACGTTATTAATGTTTATGTCTATGAAAAAAATGACAAAAATGTTGAAAAATAATAAGGCTGCAGGTGTAGATGGAGTGAGTGGAAAAATGCTTAAATATGGATCCATTGGACTTTATGCAGAGGCTATGCAGGTTTTTTTTAATGTCTATATTAAGACTGCAATTATGTCTGAAAGGTGCTGTTATTGTTCCTGTAGGCAAAATGGCTGAATGCATTTGTGGGGGTGGGGGTTAGTTTGGTTAGCAAGGTGTTTGGCAGAAATCCTATCAAAGAAATAAGCAAACTGACAGTGAGCAAAATGTGGGAAGCTTAATAAGGTTTTATATTGAGTAGGAATGTATTTGAAGAATGCTTTTTTCTTCAGCAAGTCCTTCAGGAATGTATGAATATGAAAACATTTATACATTCCTGTTGATTTGGAGAAAGGTTGTGATAAAAGTTAATAGGCTTGAATCATAGAATGCTTTGTGTAAATATGAAGCTCAAGGTTAGTTGCTGAAGAGTGCTTCATGATGGAAGTAAAACATGCACCAATTTTGTGTGCAGATGCTGTGTTTTTTGGTTAAGTGATTTGCAGTGAATGTTGGACAGACTGACTACTTCCCAATTTGAGCTGTCTTAAACCCTTCATAGGCTCCATTCAAGTAAATGTCTCAGCTCCAAATTTACTGAATTGTCTGGCATGTTTCTTTTCTTCCAGTAGTGAATTTTCTGCATTAGTGTTAACAAAATAAGGTGAGCTGTGGGTGAAGGCAAATATCTGGGAGATAAAAGAAAGGCATGGAGGCTAATAAATCCCAAGAAGAAAAACCTCTGGCAGACCAATTCCCACAGCCTTGCCTTCCATGCAAGAATAGAAAGTGCAAGACCAGTCAGGCTTTGCAGTGGCCATTGTCCAGATTGTGCACCAGGCTGTCTCTGTTACTAATCCATTGCAATTAAGAACAGCTAGGAGACAAGCAGCTTAAATTGTCACATAGAATTGCTCTAAATATATTGGTTTCTTACCAGGTTAAATATAGTTATTGTAAAGGTTTCAGCATTCTTGTCAATTATAAGATATGGATTGTTCAGGGATCTGTGATAGCATTAACATTCTAACAACTTTGAAATGTGCTCTTATTGCAAAAAAATGTTCTATTGAAATGGAATCTTCTAACAGCTAAATTTATTTATTTCTCAAATTTATATGTACAAGCAATGTCCAGAAATCTAGAAAAATATGTCATGATTGTACAACTGTGTACAGCTTATACATTACCCCTGTTTGAGGTCAGGATATTCCTGTATAGTTAGTTGCCAACACTGTTGGCGACACAGAAGGAACCCCAGGTTTTCTAACAGATGCGTAGTCATAGAATCATTGAGCTGGAAGGGACTATTTAAACTTCCCTCCTGCTTAATGCAGGGCTCCAAATAAAGTATTCTTTACAGATGATTGCCCAGCTCTGCTTGAAGACATTCAGGGGAGGGGATGGCCTCACCAGCACCTTCTTCATGTATCTGAAGAATCGTGTCATATCTTCTTAAGACAAAATATCACTTCCTGTAATCTTTCCTTGCAGGAGTTACTTTCCAATTATTTTTCACCTTCAATTTTTCATTTCTTAAAATATATTTTAAAGTGCCTGTTAAAAATGCATTGTGTGATATGTCCTAGCATGATTTATTCAAAAGATGTGGATGACTGGCATGCTCAATGCATGTACATTGATGCAAATTTCATATCAGAAAAACTTGAAAGAGATCAAGGGTGTGTGCGTGTGTGTGTTTGTGTATGGATTCTATGTACAGAGAGAAGTATTTTGCATGAAGTTCAAGTTATAGTGAATTGAACAAATGTGCATAATGCTGGAAGGATGGCAGAATGATTCATTATAAGGGAAGGATGGGACAACTTATCTGTTTCCTGCAATTCCTCACATAAGTAAGAAAAATGAGCAAGCTTAATAGAAATTATGTGTGACAGCAAAGGACAAACCATTCCTATTGAAACAACAGCAGTCCTAGGAAATACTGAACAGAATTGCAGACCAGTACCTAATATTTTTCTGAAGGTGGCATAAGTTTGGAATGTATTTAGAAAACTGGCCTCATTTAAAAATCAAATGAAGAAAAATAAAAGTTGAAATAAAAGTAGAGAACAAAATGGCAGGCTTTCCAGTCCTAATATTTTATGGATTTGTTGCACATATGCTAGGAAGCAAAAACATTATTTAAGTTCAAAAGCAAATATGATAAAACCATACACTCAGAAACTGGGTGTGGGAGAGAAACAAACAAACAAAAGTTCATGTCAGAAAAGAAATATCTGCAAAAAAGATAAGGGAGAGAGAAATAAAAACTGAAAATAATAATGCAAGCCAGAGTGAATGCTAGACTAACTCTTAATGGAAAAACTTTAATCCTGGTTCTCCAATTCAATGTTTACTTTGTTCCAATGAAGTTTGAATTGCAGGATGAAGACTTAGCTTATGACAATTTTCTGTTAGTACTGTCAGTCATGATCAAGTTTCAGGCCTGCCAAGATTTTCATTTTCTTCTTTTCCTTTTCAATGAAAACAAAATATTGGAAGTCACTAGTTATCTTCCTCTTTCATACATTAATGGGATCTGAGGTTTTTTTTTTAATATCTCTACCTACCTACCACAACAAATGTTGCAAAAATACAAAATATAAAACTACTACATATAAAAAATGCCAAAAAGAAAAGAAACTAAAAAGATGTCTTACACAAAATCTCTCTCCCCCACCTCCCCCTTCTCTGCTTCTCTCTCCCCCACCTCCCCCTTCTCTGCTTCTCTCTCTCCCCNCCTCCCCCTCCCCCTCCCCTTTCTCTCTCTCTCTCTCTCTCTCACACACACACACACACACAAACATCTCTATCATCTCATGGTGATTTGATCTCATGGTCATTAAAATTTTCCCATACATAATTATTCTCATCTTCCATTTTTAAAGATTGTTTATCCTGCCTTTATTATTTTTTATAAATAATTCAAGGTGGCAAATATGCCACATACTCCTTCCTACTCTTGCTTTTCCTACAACAACAACTTTGTGAGATATTGGGCTGAGAGAGAATGACTAATACCAAGTCACCCAACCATTTTTTTTTCATTACTAGGCCAGGACTAGAACTTGCAGTTTCCTGGTTTCTAACCTGGTGCCTTAGCCACTGGACCAAGGATGTCAAACTCCCAACCCAAGGGCTGGATACGTCATGGATTGGCCATGCCTATGCCCAGTTTAGCAAAGGGGAAAAAAAGTCCTGATATGTCATGTGATGCTGCTGTGATGACATGAGTTTGACACCCCTCCACTAGACCAAACTGATTAAGGATAAATCTGTCAGTTAAGAGCAAATTTAAAAGGCTACAATAAAGGGAAGGGGAAGGGAGATGGTCCTTGTCCAAGAAATTCAGAGACTGAAAGAATTATAGGCAAACCTCACCAGCCTACACAAAAATCAGTAGAGACAACTGAAGTCTGTATAATCAAACTCCAGGGAACCAGTCAGGAATGGGAAGGAACTTTCTCAGGTGGGAATTTAAAAGGAGGATAGCCAGATCTATTTTGCCTTTGCCTTTAACCATTGGAGCTCTCCAGTGCTATCTTGAAGTCAGAAAGGAAGCCCAAACCATAATAATCAGAGTTGCAGAGCATGGAATTATAAACACACCAGATTACTGGATGTGGGATAAAATTTGTATTATAGAATGTGATTTTGCCTGTGTGATTTCTTTGCATGTATGTGTGTGTGTGTGTGTGTGATCTTGGGATGAGTTTGATTTAAATCAATGAACTGAATGAAATTAGAAGTAATTGTTTATTGCTTCCTTTTCTTTTGCCTTTTATCTTCCTTTCATGTTTTTTTTGACTTTGATATACATAATACGGATATGAATTATTAAATTTGGAATGAAGATTCTAAGGAAAAGAATCATACACCCTCCCACCACGTCATACTATTGAAGGAAGGAAGATCCCAATTTGTCTTCTCCCAAGAAAATTGCAGCAAACAAAATTTTCTGGAGAAAAGTGACTGGTGAAGCATTATGAAGTCATAATGGAGTTGTGGAGAGGATAGAGTAGGCCCATAGATGGAGTCCACAGAATGCTCTCCATCTTATTTTGTGGAGTGTGCATACATAGAGTTGGTTGATAGTGAGATGGGTGGCATATAAATTTATTTGGTTGGTTGATAGCGAGATGGGTGGCATATAAATTTATTAAATGTGTCTACCTGTTTATAATTATTATAATTCCTTTGACTTAAAATTGAAATAAGACCAGTAAAGGAGCAAAGGAAGGATAATCTCCAGTCCTCTGACCATATGTGGCCTTTGGTTTAATCTCATTTCTCTAATTTCCAAGATTATAAAATCAGGCTCATGGCAAAAATGTTATTTCCTTTTCTGGAAGTCTGATAGATGACAAGGAAAAGACAGCAAGGACAGTGACTATTGCTAAAAGAGGTCAGAAAATGACAGAATGGTGGCTACATTCTTTTTTGTCTCTTCCACATCCATCATATGTGTGCAATGCATCTCTGAAGTGATTAATCCTGTGAAAAGTTAAGTTTGGTAATCAAAATACTTCCCACTCCTGGCCAATGGGATAAGCATCTTAATACTGCGATTTTTAAGAACTGTAAAGAAATGTCATCAGGCTGAATTCAACATGCCATAATCTCCAGCCATTTTAGCAACATAAGATGTACTTTAAGAGTTTGGATCACCATGAAGCAAAAGAAGACCTCTCACTCATCAAAGGAGACAGGTATGGTTCCACTAAGTCTTGGGGACACAGGCTCTCAAACACAGTGTATTATTAGACTTTTTGTGAATAAAATCCTGTTAATTATGTTTTTTTCTTGAAAGGTTTAATGGAAGTTCACTGAAACATGGGTGAGACATATGAGCTGGCTTTATAATTAATCAGTTTTGAACCCATGTTGTAGAAACAATGTTTGCTACCAGTTTTGTAGGGTCTTGGCCAGTTCTTGTTTACTATATTCCTAGAACCTAGACATTTCATTTGGATTTTTGACTTTGATGTGAACCTTGTGTATGAAATTCAGCCTGGTTTCTGACCCTGCTGTGAATCATTGGCTTTCCTTATTACCAGTTTGTTGGTAACAATTACCAACATTTTAGCTACATTAGAAAAGAATATAACCGTACATAAAGCCCATGTCACACTGCACCAACGGATGGAAAGAGGATGTAAAACGGAGAAAAACACTTGCCATC
>BHFT01009807.1:0-23399 GCA_004320025.1 Laticauda laticaudata
AACCTTTAGAGGTTGTGTTTGCTGACATAATTGGTCCTAAGAAGCCAAGTTTAGGAGGTGCCTGTTATATTTTGAGAATTATGGACCATTTCTCAAGATACGGTTTCTGCTATCTTATGAAAAACAAAATAGAAATATTCCAACTTTTTTAATTGGCTACGGTTTGCTGAGAGAAAAATGAAAAGTAATTTCTTTAATAACTGATAATGGGACTGAATTTGTTAACACTTCTCTCAAATACGTCTCCCTGTATGCGCTCATTCTCCTAACGGGGAATTACCTCAACAAACATAAAACATTTGTAGATTGCAGCTTATTTCATTAGATACATTTTGTTTTTCCTGCAGTAGATCAACATAGCTACTTTCTTGGAAATTAAATTAAAATTACTATGGTAAAAGCCTTATATCACAAACAACTTGCTTCTTATTAATATGGAGGTAGGAGAGATTAACCAAAGGGATAACTGAGCTCTCATTAGGATTACTGAACAGAGAATTTGAGGTGGTGGCATTATCAAGGCAAAAATGGATACAAATGCAAGAGGAATAAAAAAGTCAATCAAAAATAAAGAATATGGTCTTGAGGCTTTGAAGATACTGTATTGCTGATCTAAAAAGTAGATTCCATAAAACACACTGTCATTTAATGATATTACTATGCTATCAGTAAGATAAGGAAACCCCTGCTATGATCATGGTTCAATATTAAATGAAAATTAACCTGAAATAAACTTATTAAGTAAACATTATATGTGGTATCAACTTATTATAAAAGCTTTATCCATCTCAGCACATAGGAATAGCTACATTAGTTACATTAGGCAGCAAGACTGCATTTATTAGGAATTATGATATATTAGGTTTCCTTAGTTACTGATTTACTTCACAATGCAAATAAGAATGTAGGTTATTTAAATAAAACCCATCCTTACAAATTCAAAATTACTGCATACTATAAAAGTACTT
Organism: Laticauda laticaudata; assembly: GCA_004320025.1. Taxonomy (NCBI): domain Eukaryota; kingdom Metazoa; phylum Chordata; class Lepidosauria; order Squamata; family Elapidae; genus Laticauda; species Laticauda laticaudata. Next base: position 969 of record BHFT01009807.1, read on the forward strand.
TATATCATGTAAACTTAAGTATTACTTCAATAACCTTCAACAAATTAATGCTTTTTTAAATTTTATTTGCTGCTATTGCTATTAGTGCTTTTAGATAGTTAACAGATATTCATATACAATATGAATATGAATAGTAAATTACTAAAATATAAGTTACAAAACTATTTTTTTAAAAAAAAAACTTCATAAGAACTTTTTAAAACAGAAAGTTTAAAGCCCGTTGAGTGCTAGCTTCAAATTCCAGCACCAAATTCCACCAAAATCTAAAAAATAGATTTTAGCTGCTGCTGTTAAGCAGATGTGTGGTACCCCACTGAACATCTAAATGTTAAGACAGATCACACAGATGTAGACATTCTTGCAAAACAAGGCCCAAATTACATAAGTCTTCCCACATCATAAGAAGTGAAGACTTGAACTATTCCTGGAAACTATCGGTGCAACCAATCCGGGGATGTGACATCTTACAAAAGTACTTATTCACCATCTAAACTATTACATTTTAAGGTTGGGTACTGTTAGAATACTAATGGCACTTAGCACAAAATCCATGCATGATTCTTCTCATTTCCTAAATAATGATGCCTCTTACAGAATAATTCCCAAAGGGCCAAGCAAAACTTTACATTATTCAAATGAATAAAAAAAGAAACACTAAAAGCAGTGCCGTGTCTATTTTCCTCAAGCATCTAAAAAAATACTACAATCAATAAAATAAAAAACCATTTAAGAAATCAAAGACAACTGGGTCAAAATTCCCCTCTTTCTTAATACAGACCATCCATCACACAATGCTTGGAAGGGAGTTTAAATCTAGATTGAATTTCTGGAGTTCCTGGAGAACAGAATTAGTGCTTTTTATCACCAGCTTGGCTAAGTAGGGATTACCAGACATTTGCTTAAGACATTTAAGTTAGGGTTAAGGTTCCAGACATTAAGGTTAGGGTTCAACTTAATTATTGCCCAATTATTAACATTTCTTTCCACATGGCTACTGCGAGAACACTGGATTGCAGCCTCTATGCATAATAAGACTAATCTAACAATATCAATTGTGCGTTCATCCATTTATCCTATTATTTGTTTGTTTGCCTGTATTCTGCCTTTGTTGTTTTTACAAATAATTTAAGGCAACAAACACACCCAAAACACCTTCTTCTTCCTATTCTCCCTCAACAACAACCCTGTGAGGCGAGTTGGGCTGAGAGAGAATGACTGGCCCAAGGTCAACCAGCTGGCTTTCATGGCTTAGGTGGGACTGGAACTCATGGTCTTACGATTTCTAGCCTGGTGTCTTAACCACTAGACCAAAATTTAATTTTAAGTCACCCTACTTATTATCAGGGGAATGTCAACTAACAGAAGACATTCCATCAGACTGACATTTCTACTGAAGAAGCTGCAATGAGAAGATCATGACCTGTGTTTGAATACCTGCTTTTCCAGTAGTTGCAAGCACTTATTCTAAATGGAATGGAGTCAACAAGCAAAGTGGAGTCACTGCAAAATATTATGTTCAGCAATGTGCTCACAGCTCCAATTACTATGTAACAAGGAAACCAAAGAGATTAATTTGTCTAATTATTCATAATGGTTGTCATGTACAAAGCCTCAGTCACGAATAATATTGTACAAGGCTCATCAGCCCACCAATCCCACAACTTGAGATCAAATATTGCAAACAATGCAATATTACACTAGCAAGCAAATACAGGAAGCAAAAGCATGGGAACCAGAAGTAGGAATTCCTTCTTAAGGGGCATGGGATTAATTTATTCATTGGGTTATAAGACCATCCAACTCCACAAGACTCTGGAATTACTACTCCCAGTTAAGAGTGCCAGCAACAGCTGAACATCACTGCCTTCATATTAAGGGCAGCAATTTTACTAAGTTTGATCCAGGCAAACAATAAGAAGTACACTGCTAAGGTAGCAGAATTCATATCAACAGGGCAATAGGGATGAGCTCTGTTTTCTTACAATCTTATGAACCTCAGGGGTCATCTAGTCCAACCTCCTGCATTGTCTGTTCCACTGACTGAAAGCTTATACCGTACATTCAGGAAACTCTTGCAATGTTTAACCCACTGGTCCTGGTCCTACTCCCTCAAGGGACAGGGAATATCTACTTCCTCTTCTACATGAGAACTTTTCAGATATCCAGAGACTACTCTACATAGCCCCCCATCCAGCTTCTCTCCTGCAGGCTAAATATATCTAGAGAGTCAGTTTGGTGTAGCATTTAAGATACAGACTTAGCGATCAGGAGCTCATTCCCCACCTTAGGCATGAAAGCCAAGTGGGCAACTTCGGGCAATTCATTCTTTCTCAGGCTAACCTATCTCACTTGTTATGGGGAAAACAGGAGGAGAAAGAAAAAAATCAGGACAGGATTAAAAATCTTATAAATAAGAATACCCAGGTCATTTAATAATTTCTCGTAAGGCTGGGCTACCGATAATCTCACCACCTTGGAACTCCTGTGAATTCACTCACTTCTCTCCATCCCTTTTGGTGTTCAGAACCAGACACATTATTCCAAATGGTGCCTCGCCAGGATAAAGGAAAGTTAATTCACTTAATTACTATTTAGTTTGTTCTTTCTTGGTAGCAAAGCAAACAGTTGAATGAGAACAAGGAATCTATTGTTTTCTTCCTAATATTGTTTGTTGTCTGGTTCATTAAATAAATCAATCAAAAATCACAGCTCTAAAAGAACAGGTAAATTCAGAAAAGAATACAGTAAAAGCTACAACACATTAGAAATTTAGATGCAGTATTTCCCAATTCACATTGAAAATGGAACTCTGAAAATTTCACTAATTAACAATACAGTCTAATACATATTTACTTATAAGCCCCAGTGCACTTATTATATGTTATGTCTAAATAGGTCTGCATAAATTGCAGCCGTATCTGGAGATTTTAGTGAATACAAAGGCATTATCTTAAATTTTTAAATATCTGCTTTATATCTGTATTATCTATTTTGCCCAATGAATTATTTTCACAATTTTTAAACAATGATTTGCAAATGGCAAGGGCAGAAAAATACTCATAACTACTGTATTCCATCACTTTAACAAAGTATCATTACTAAAAAAAAAAAAACACCTACTTTAATAGTCATTAGGATTTAAAGCCTTAAACCTAATGCACGCTTCCAAGCAATCCATGACTTTAGAGACCCAGGCAAACATCCCAATAAGAAAACATACCAACAATTGGGTGCGATACATTTTTACCACCAAAGCGCTACACGAAACACCCTGGCCAAGAGTTAGAATTCTGTAAGGCGAGAATAGCACGCAGCATGGGAGGGGCCCAAATTCACTATTATGGGGTGGGGATTCCCCATCGTAAACAGGGATTTCCTCAGCACATGTGCAGGAATTCCCTGAATCACAGAAAAGAGAACAAGGTAGCCATTTATAGAGGTCAATGACGTGCATGCAAAGAACATGGAACACATCCTGGGGTTTTTCCCACTTGCTAGTTCTATGACTCCACAATATTCGAAACATTTTCAGTTCGGCACTCATTGATTGAAGAACATGCCCTTAAAGATAACTTACCAGTTTCAGACCCTAATTGTCCGAAACGTGTCAACTTTACGGAAGGGACAACTGATTTTAATGACCATAAGCAAAATCAACATTATTAGCACAATTATTTCAACATTTGGTATAAAATAGGTGCAGCCTGGAAAGAAGTTGGTTTTTTGGGAGAGAGGCATCATTTCCAGGGCTGTCCCTGAGCATATTTACTTCATCAGTCATTCTGAATTAATTCAGCAGGGCTTACTCCATCATAATCATCTTTACCGCTGCCGCCTTTATAGAACAAGAAGGAATATCAAGAACAGCTTGATTTTTAACTGGCAGCTTGTGCATTCAGTGTCAGTGTTCCATATCCCAGGGAAACAGAGAAATGTCGTGAGCTTTTTTACATTTAGCTAAAAATACCGATATCTGGGGGGAGTCATGCCCCTTTTCTCATTCCATCCTAAGAGCCAGACCCGTTTCTCTAAAAATGCAATTAATAAAACAAGCAATAGGGGTGGGGTGTTGTTTTTTTTCAGGTAGTTTTTTTTTTTACCTTTGGAACTCTTCGCTTCCTTCTCTGAGGCCTTTTGTTTTCAGTTAGCACCTAAAGAAAGACATCAAATGGCAAAATAAACCCGGGTGAATAAGCCAGTCAAGTAAACAAAACCAGTTTTCCCCTTTCTCGGAAGACTTCACAGGGGACCACCACCACGCAAAAGGACTTCTCCCGCGACTTAAAACGGGGACCGAGAAGCAAGTCAGCCGCAACACCACGGGGAAAAGAGGGTTAACCAGGAAAGAGGTGGGGGGGGAGAAAACCCCCAAATAAACAAACCACCTTTCCCCCAGCTCAAAAGTCGGGGCTGAGGAAGGCTCGGCATTCTTCACAGCGAAAAGCCACAGGGTAGCAGCCATCTTGCTTCCTTCCGCAGAAAAGCCCTGTGAGGAGTGTGCGCTTCTTCAGCGCGCTTTGGCAAAATTCTGCTCATGGTGCTTCGCAGCCACAGCCGCGCGGAGAGCGCAGCAAAACCTGCCTGCCAACGCTAGGGACGTGCTAGGCATGCCTCGCGACTATTACTCCGCACGCACGCACACACAACACACACACACACACACACAAGTGCACACGGATGAGAAAAAGGGAGCGGGGGTGGAGAAGGGACCTCCAGAAAAGGCCAAGGACAAAGCGAAACAAGCGCTCGGCTCGGCTCCCCCAAACAAAGGGGGCTCCTATGTGGGCTTTGCGCGCAGCCAAGGAAGGGACGGCAGGGCGGGCGCAAGCAACGACATGGACTCCCCTCGCCCGCGGATCCGACCAGAGGGAAATCAAGGAGGGGGTGGGGGTTGTAAGCAGACGAGGCGGAAGCGAAGTGGTGTTTTTGTTTTTTCCTCTTTCTCTTTTAAATAAAGAGTGTTGCGAGGCAGCAGAGCGAGAAGCCCCGTCTTCGGCTGCACCGGCGCAAGGCGCGGGGGCCGATGCTCCGACGAGAGGCCTCCTCCTCCTCCTCCTCCCCCGGGCGCATTTTGCCTTTATAANGCCTCCTCCTCCTCCTCCCCCGGGCGCATTTTGCCTTTATAAGGCGAGGGCCGCACCGCCGTCCTGTTTCCGGCGCGGGTGAGGCGAGGACAGTACCGGGGAGGAGGGGCGGGGGGGTTTCTGGCCGGCCGGCTTTCCCTCTGAGGGGCCGCGCCTTGAGGTAAAACGAAGAGCCCGGCGGCGCCCCGGGTGGAGAGAGGCGGCCTCCTCTGGAGGGCTCAACAGGTTTCCCCAGCGGCCCCGGGTTCTCAGCTGACGTTTCCCTGGATACGGGGTTGAATGGACGGGACTCACTTTGCTGGCCTGCCTCTCCCTGAGGAGAGGAGGGAGTTCGAAGCGCACCGCCCGGGTTGGCGTAACCGGCGAGGCTGAACTGCCGCGGGGCTACTTTGTGACTCACTCCGTTTGTCACACAGCCAGCCTCGAAAGGCGACCCAAGACGACGGACGGGGTCGGCCTAAAATTTAGGCAGGCTCCAGAGAAGAGACCTCTTTGTTGTTATCTGAGTTGCTCCGTTGTGGTTTTTCGAATGGGTGGGTGGGTGTGCGGGACAATTTCATTTGCAACCCATCCTCCGCCTACCACAAACTCTCGCAAAGGAATAAAAGGGAGGCTTGGAATAAAGACTTCATGCCGAACATGGGATTTATTAGCCAACCTCTGGAAAAGGGTGAACGATCAATTAACTTCCCCCCCCAAAATGTGTGGTTTAAACAGAATGTCTACATTAGATCGCCTTCTGCCATTGTGGTCCCCTTCAAATAAGGCTGCTCTTCCCAACCCATTGCAACCGAAGGTAACTAATCTTATCACACCCAAGGTCAGAGGAGGCACTCACATACAGTCACATATCAGCTATTTACATTTTAGCCTAATATGTTGTGCAGTCCAGACTAATCTGGTGGCTTTCTTTTTAATGTTTTGTGCAAACCAACTGCATAAATATTTATAGTCTATTATCTAAAGTGGCATTGATAAATCATTTCAAGAATACATTTTGTAAGACAACTTCCATAATTGCAGGTCTCTGAATCTGGTCTTTTCAAGCTTATTAGACAAGCGAGCATATCAATCTTGGACTGTTTAATACAACTCAAAGTGATGGCTTATTGAATCAAGTACAACTGGCTCTATTCATATACACACTAAACTATAATCTGTGGCTTAGGATACTATGATTGGGTTCATATTAACCACTGCTTTAAATCATGGCAAAGTGTGCTTAGTGTGAAATCCAAGCTTTTAACGGTAGCGTAAATCAAGACTACAGCAAACCCCTCAATTATGATTTCCATCCCTGGTTTATTGTAAATTATCTTACCTGAACAATGGCTGTATGCATTATGCAAACCTGAATAGGAAGGTAAACATATGATTAACCTCTCCTTTGGGATTCTAAATAAAGAAACTGAAAAAAAGGAGTTGGCTGCAAAACAGGATTGCTCTACTGTTTTTACCTCGTATTTCAACTCTTGTACTCTTGCAAGAGACATAACAGACATTACAGTTGGGTGGGAAGTGATTCTGCCTTCCAAGTGCTTGTAGAGTAGCGCTACCTTTCAATAACCACATGATTTTTAATGGCCAATTCCCATCCTCTTTAAAACACCAATGTAAGATTGCTAGTTAATGGCTGACACTGAAAGTGACTTAAGAACCATGACTAATTTATGGCTGTTCTATTGGGAGCACAACCAAAGGTAAAACCTGCCAAGTCTTAACAAGTCAGGTTAGTATCACAGTGGTGTCAAACTCAGGTAGTCAGAGTGGCTTCATGTGGTGTATCAAGACTTTTTCCCCTTCGCTAAACCAGGCTTGGGCAGTACATGACACACCCAGCCCATGGGCTGGGAGTTTGACAGCCCTGAGGTAAAGTGCTAAAACAGATAGTTGATACACACTTCAAAATAATATCTTTTTGTTTGTAGCAATAGCTACAAACAGAGAATCAAATATTAATATTTATTAAGAAAGAATAAGGATGTGTACTCTTGACTACATGTTGCAAGATTATCTTATTCTGTTGGCTAGTGGACTAGGAGGCATTTAAATCAGTCTGCAGAAAGCCTGGCAGTTTGTGACATCTGGTGAATTGTTTGAATATTTTTTATAAAGCAAAAAAGGCACTTCATAAATTATGTTCTTCCTCAACCAAAAGCATTTGCATGTTGGCAAAAGCATGTACATCGAAACATGAGACAAGTGCTTAAGTACATTTTGCTGCAAATAAATATACATATGTCTCTCTCACACACACTCAACACATACACATGCACACATTGGATATTAGGCTCATTAGTCCCCAATTACCAAAGTGACTTAACAGTTTACAATAAAAACATAGAACTGTAGTTAAATACTGGCATATGAAAATCCTTTCACAATTTTTTTTCAATTTTTTTTTCATAAGAATAGTAAGGAGCCAATAGAAGGGAGAACTTTCACAGGCCTGGAAGGCTACAGAGAAGGCTCCTCAAATTATCTCAGTAAATGTTGTGTGAATGTAAGGACTATATTAAGTAATTTTTTTGAATCAAGATACCTCAAATAGGCTAACTTACAGAATCCATCCAAAATACAGGACCCGTGATTCTTGTGGAATTGAAATTTGACACTTTATGAAATGTTTAATGACAAAAAATATGAAGACATTTTATACAAAATGTTATGAGACATTTCCTGTGGTCAACTCCTGAGTTTGCTATATAGTTGAACATGGGCTATTTTCAAGGCAGATGTCACTCTGAATATGTCCTTCGATTTAAAAAAAAAAAAACTGTTCCAGTGAAGGAAGCACACTGGATGCATTGCCATTGTTGAAGACATTGAGGAATCTGGTAAGGAAATCACTCTGAAATAATGACCTGATGAGTCACAGGTTGTCTAGTATTATGTAAATTCAATCTCACTATACAAAACTATCCTGCAGGCAGACATTCAAGAGGCCCAGACTTAACTAACATTAAATCTATCACCACCCAGTTTCAGATTTCTTAATGATTTCCCAATTTTATGTAACCACTATAAGCTCCTAGAGACAGAATTGAGCCTTCAGGGATACCATTTTGAAGAACTCTCTCAAAATGACATCACTTGGAAGTCTACCTTGAATGTCAAAACAGCACCTCCTATTCCCAAATCTCTCTGATGACCCACAAAGAATCTAGCGTTGCTGGCATCAAATATTGCTGATTTAATTTTACAACCTAAAAAGCTTGGCTGCCTTAAGATTTATGACCCACCCCCTCAAAAAAAAAACAAGTTTTTGTAAGAAGAAAGAAAAGGAAGACGGCATAATGTAACATTTTTGTTTCTTTGTTTTTGCTGTGACAAAATTGAAAATTTATGCAACCCAATTGTATGCATACTTTCTTAATCATCAGGCCTTTCTTTAAGGGAATTTGTTTTCAACCATGTAAAGTAGAGGTTTCCAACCTTGGCAACTTTAAGCCTGGCAGACTTCAATTCCCAGAATTCTGGGAGTTGAAGTCCTCCAGGTTTAAAGTTGCCAAAGGTTGGAGATCCCTGGTGTAACAGATTACAGTGTTAGGGGGAAAGTCAATACTTTTGATGGAATTTCATCTGACAGTGAACAAAACCAGGATGATTTTCTTCCAAAGCCTTCAAATGCAGGTGAAGCTTATTTAGGAAACCAAAATATTTGACGATGGAGAGAGAAGGGTAAAGACTCATACTAGATGACTCAAATTCTCACCCTTGAATCTGCTCTTAGCATGAAAAAAAAAAAAACCCTAGAAAAACTTGTGTGGTAAAAAGCAACACTGAAGACAATGAAGCTTATTTTCAAGTTGTGTCGGACTGCACGGTTAATCTAATTTGACAAATCACACTGGAAGCCTTGAGGTTTTGACACACATTGTTCATTCAAGTGTAAAGTATCAACTAATGTGCAAATTAGGGCAGCCAAAGGCAGCCCAAACCTTTCTGCACAGAATTTCAAGCTGTCCCAGGGTTGCAGTGAGAGTGTGACTTTCAAGGTTTTTTAAAAATGTATTTATAATTTTTAAGAACTACTTCGGTCTACAAATTCTCTTAACCAAAAAAAATCATAATCTCCCAGTTTCTAGTATGATGCCTTCACGACTATACCAAACTGCAAACACAGTGATATGAAAATTAAATATTAACAATTTCATAAATACACGTGGCACATTCTTGATAATTAGGATCCAGAGGTAAGTACAGTATTTTTATCCTGAATGGGCCTTTTCAGTGTATTTCAATGGCCTTAAAAGCCAAGCACGGGTAATTATTTCATCAACAGAATTAGACTGAACAAAGCACATTCTTGATGCAATTAAAAGGAAACAGTATTAAATTAAACAGTACTGTATATTCAAGTTGCAAAATTCTTTTCTCCGTATCAAAATGCCCAAGAAAATGAATCTTGAAACAAAACACCAGAAAAAAGTTAAAAGAGGAGGCTGTTTATTAGAAGGAAAAGAAATAGTGTACAAAGAAGCAAAACCTCACTCTACAATGAGATCAACAGAAATCAAAGAAACCTGGAAAAAGACAGGCAGAGATGCTAAAATTCCTCCTTTTCTGTTAGGAGTCACTTTAATTCCTTGTTTTAATTGCTTCTCATTTTAAACTGCCATCATTCTTTTTTTAGCCGCTTGGGCAGAGATTTGTTAAATAGTCCAACCCAAATAAGCAATAACCCTTAGACTTATATACCACTTCACAGTGCTTTTCAACCCTCTGTAAGCGGTTCAGAGTCAGCATATTGCCCCCAACAGCCTGGCTCCTTATTTTACTGACCTGAAGGATGGAGGACTGAGTCAGCCTTGAGTTAGTGGAGACTGAACTGGCAGTGAGCTGAATTAGTTTGCAATAGTGCATCTAATCACTGCACCACCATAGCTCATATAAGAACGGATAATACCTGTAGTTGTGAATGTTTTATGGCAGTATTTCTCAACATAAGCAAGTTTAAATGGGTGAACTTTTAACTCCCAGAATTCTCTACCTAATGCCTGGGAAATTCTGGGAGTTGTAGTGCAGCCATGTTAAAAACTTGTCGAGGAGCCCTAGTTTATGGACCCCCATCTATAGTTGGTTTTTGATCTTTGGAGCTAAGCCTTCTTCTCTGTTATCCCTTAGAGATCTTGGAGAGGTCCAATGAGTCTGTTAGGAAAAAGGATCCATTTGAACAGCTAAACATTTCTCCTTACCTCACCCACATCACTTCTGGATAGTTTCAATGTGGTGGCAGATTAGTTCAATATACCAAGCTTAGATCAGCATTAGCCAAGGCCTGAACACCTCTCAGTTATTCTACGCCTGACCAAGCTAACCACTCACTCAGCTTTCCTCTGGAGCTTGAAATATTCCCAGGACTAGATTTGGTGAGTAAGAGAAGAATCTACCAGCTTGGTGTAATGGTTAAAGTGTGACTTACAAACCAGGAGACTGGGAGTTCTAGTCCCACCTTAGGCCTGAAAAACCAGCCTGGTGCCTTTGAGCCAATCCTTCTCTTTCAGCCCAACTCCGCTCACAAGATTGTAGTTGTTGAGAAAACAGGAGGCAGTATTAGGCATGATTGCCACCTTGACTTGTAAAAAAAAAGTCAAGATAATTTTTTTTTAGAAAAGTAAGTCGCAGAGCTGTAGGATAGAATGGAAAATCAAAATACCATCCCAGGAGAAGACAGGCAGATTCTTCCATAATGCTGCTGTAAAAAACTACATGGGTACATCCATGTGATCAACAGAAATTGAAGGCAAACTAAGAGTCTCCATTTCTAAAATCTGATTTCAGACTGTAGTTAAGCTACTGTTTACTATGACCTGACTCTGATCTAGATACAGATAACATAGTGTACAAAGAACAATACAGCTTAGAACGATGTGCTAAGACTCGTTTTTACATGAAGGGCTCTAAAACATTCATCAAGCATCTCGAATGTATTTCTCAGAAATAGGGCAATTGAGAATGGAAGAGAATGACCCAGATCTACAATGCACCAAGATCATTGGGGGAGACAGAGTCTTAGTCTGCATTAGGTGCAACATCATTTACTATCAAGTTATTTTTGAGCAACTAATGTATCCTGATTAGTTGAGTAATGAAACATCTTCAAGCAAACAGCCAAGCTCAAAGAACACCAAGGCCTTTTAGTTCAATCCTGAGCTACAGATGTTATCTTCTACTGCAACCTCATTGATGTGCAAAGTTTGAATATGTCCTTTTGAAGTCACTTCAAGGCACTTTACAAAGCAAAATGTAAGCAATAATATAAAACGGGGAAATAAAAAGACAGCTCAGAACTTCTAAAATAAATGCAGCGGTTGACTTTAAGGAATTAAAAATGGACGTCCCTGTCTTTTAGCATTATAAATTTCATCCTCCAAATAGATTATTTATTGTACATAGAATAATGCACTGTGTAAATTTTTATTTTCTCCTGTATTAATCTTCCCAAGACATATTATTGACAAGATGGACAAGTAAGTAAACTCTGGAACAATCTTGCAAGGAAATCAAAGCACAGTGCTTTACTGCTAACAATGCTTCTACAAGGTTTTTTAAAAAGAAAAAAATAACAAGATCAGCTCAATCTTATTTATAACAGAGCAGAATTCAGTCTGTGCTGTATCCTTAAAATTCATCTGATTTCCACTATGACTACAAAACCCTCAACAGCCCCACCTGACAGCCCCACCTCTAGCTTCTATTTACAATAATGTATCAATGATTCTCTCAAACCCAGAATCTGTTTACACCCATGGCAACAGATAATTTCATATTGATTGATATACTGGAAGTATTATGCTAAACATCTTTACAATAAACTTGTGGATTGGGATGAATCATAATATAGGTTTGCCAAAGAGCAGGTTGATTTCAGAGAAAGGCATCTGATTATAGCTGATACTCTGTTTTATAGCATCTAGTAGAAAAATATACTGCTTAAAGGTGAATCCATATTATATGCCACTTTCAGTGAATTTAAGTTTGCATTTGATTTTATCTCTAGATCAAGGATGTGGTGCAAGCTTAAAAAAAATCCACCGAGATTGACACATGCAATTGTTGGTGAGTAAACTCTGTCAAAATTCTAGCTTAAAGGTTTGTTGCAGTGTGCAGGAACATTACACTAGAGAAATCTCTATGCAAAGATGATTTAGATGGAACTGCATTATTTAATTTGTATATTAATTCTATGGTAACTTGGTGAAACACCCTCCAGTACTAGCGAATAAACACACCGCAACCCTTTCGTATGTGACTGGGCATTGGCATAATCACCTGAGAACGCCCTTTCTAAAAACGCTGCAAGAGACTCCAGGAATGGGTTATGATTCCTCCCTCTGATGTCATAGAGCTGAGTCTGCCACTATAAAAAGCCAGCTCCTAGCTGTCTCGCCATCTTTTAGGCGAAGATGCTTGACAGACGTAATATGTCTCTGGAAGATAAATAATGAAATTAGATTTACACACACCCTCCATTAGGACCAGACATATAAAGGTGGGGCTGGACTCTCTTGCAGCATAGATAGAAAGAGTGTTAAGAGTGTTCTCAGGTAATTATATCAACACCCATTCTCATCCATACTGTTACAAGAGTCCAGGAATGGGACATACCAAAGCCTGCATGTCCATGGAAGGGCCAACATCTGGTATATTCACTCCAACTGTGGTACCACCTCTTCTGAAGCACCCTCCTTCCAAATGAGGCCTCAGCTGAAGCAAAAGGATCCAGGCAATAATGCCATATAGAAGCGCAAGTAGTTGCTCTGATTATTTCCTCCAGCGACGCCTGAGTAGACCAGGCGGCAGACATAGTAGCAATCCTAGTGGAGTGACTGTAATGTTCCTGGGAACCAGTAGGGGCAAAGTTTTGTAGGCCTTGGAGATGCATGTCCTAATTCACCTACCAACTGTCGAAGCCACCTTGTTCCCCAAGGATGCGGGATGAAACAACACAAACATGGCCTCGGATTTTCGAAAAGCAGATGTCCACTTGATGTAGATCTGGAGGGCCCGCCTTACATCCGGTATATGCCACTTGTGCTCCAATTCATGTTGTGGCCTGGGGCAGAAATCTGGAAACTATGTCTTGCACCCAGTGAAACCAAGACTTTATTTTAGAAACAAACATAGTATTTAGCCTTAGAACCACCCTGTTCTCATGGAAAACACACAGACCATGACTGATGGAGAGAACTGCTAATTCTGACACTCTCCTGGCCGAAGTAATGGTCACTAGAAAAACTACCTTGATGGTCATCAATTGGAGACACTGATCTAAGGGGCTCAAATGGGGAACACGTAAGGGCCTGCAAAACTTTCGGGAGGTCCCATGTGGGAAACCTATGTACAACAGGAGGGTGAAGCTTAGCCCCTCAAGATCCTGCGCATTCAAGGATGATGGGACAAGGAAGCATAACCTCCCCAGAATAGAACTGAAGACAAAGCTGCTACCTGATGGCAGAGAGTGTTAGGTGCGAGTCCCTGATTGAGCCCATCTTGAAGAAACGTTACCGCCTCCCGCAACAGATGCTGAAGAGGGGCCTCATGCCGATTTAGTGCACCAGGAACAGAAGACCTTCCAGGTAGCATCATAGATGCGTGTGGTGGAAGATTTTCAGGAAGCCTGTATAGTATCAATCAGGGAAGTTGGAATTCCTCATAGATTGCTGAAGTGCCAAACGGCTAAGCGGAACCATTGAGGGTCCGGGTGGAGCAAGATTCCCTGATGTAGAGAGATCCTGGTGCCCAGGATCCTCCATGGCTGAGCTACAGACAGATTCACCAGATCTGCGAACCAGGGTCTCCTGGGCCAATAGGGTGCCAGAAGAATTAGCTCCGCCTTTTCCTCTAGTAACTCCCGAATTACAGCCAGAATGATCAGAAGAGGGGGAAAGGCGTAGAGGAGACCTGGAAGCCAGCTGCTCCAAAGCGCATTGGTTCCCTCTACTCCCTGAGTCAGAAACCTGGTGAAGAATCTGCTTACCTGAGTGTTTTGAAGAGTGGCAAAGAGACCTACTGCTGGACTTCCGAATCTATGGGACAAAGCCAGAAACAATGAAGGGTAGAGACTCCACTTTGATTAATCAACTTTGGACTGACTCAACCAGTCGGCCTGAATACTGTTGATCCCGGAAATACAGTCTGTCCTGATAGATAGAATGTGTCTCTCTGCCCACCTCCCCAGACGCTCTGCCTTTCATCAAGGCCCTGGACCTGGTCCCCCCCCTTGCCTGTTGACATGGGCCTTTGTGGCCATATTGTTCGTCATGACCAAAATGTGGCAACCTGCCACCCTGTTCCAGAAGTGCTTCAAGGCTAGGAAGATGGCCCTGAATTCTAGCCTATTTATGGGGCATGCCCTGTCTACCTGAGACCAACTCCCTTGAGCTATCTCGTCGGACAGATGGACTCCCAAGCCGTGAAGACTGGCATCTGTGGTGAGCAGGATTCTGTCTGGTTCCTTGAAGGGATGACCCTGCCAAACTGCCTGAGATTGCCACCACCTGAAGGACCAAAGAACTTGTGGTGGGACCTGAACCCTGATGGAAGTGTGGCTGGTTCCTGCCCGTTGGAATGGCAGCAGGAACCACTGAAGTGCATGGGCATGGAGGCTAGCCCACGGGACAATGCCAATGCATGAAATCATCTTCCCCTGGAGTTGAGACCGTGTGCTTCATCTGGAGGATCAAGTCGTTGAGGCTCTCCCTGCACTCCAGGGACAGAAAATCCTTGCAGTGTGATGTATCGATGATCGCACCAAGATGAAGCAGCCTGGTCTTTGGGGAAGAGGTGGCTTTTCTTGAGGTTGATCAAAAAACCGTGGTCTCGTAGACAACTGGATCAGGATGTCGTCCAAGTAGCACTGAACCCTCACTGGTATAGCTCGAAGCAAAGCTGCCAATGCTGCCAAGATTTTCGTGAAGAGGCCCAATCTCATCCTCTTAAGCATCCAGGCAACTGATGTTGACTCCTGCCACCTGAAGTGAAGAAAGTCAAATGGCCTCTGATGGGGAGTGAAATGGGGCATTCACTTCGAACGTTGGAATGAACGACCTCTTGCCCCTCAAAAGGACTGCTTACTGGGAGCCTGTTGTTGCCTGCCTGAAGCCTCAGGACATTGTTCTTGGTGAGGAGAATCGAGCAGTGGATTCAGGTCTGAAAGAAAAGGGCCGATAGTATGGCCCAAGGCACTATTCCAGTCTCTTCCCCACTGTGATGAGGATCTTCCTCTTGTCCTTGGTTTCTACCAAGTATGGCTCTAGGGCATCGCCGAACAGGCTTTCTCCAGCGCATGGGGCCGACGCCAATTTCCATTCACATCATGAATCAGACTGCCAATTTCACAGCCAAAGGAGCCGTTTGGCTGCCACTGAGGAGGCCATGGCCCTGGAAGCAAACTTGGCTGAATTCAATGTAGCGTCCGCCATGAATTCTGTCACCGCAATTATCTTGTTGAGATCTTGATATGCCCTGAAATTGGTAGCTATGAGTGCCTCCCTTGCAGCTGGTTTAGCCAGCGCAGTGATGATCTCTTGAAAAACAAAGCTGCTGTAGATGACCAGATAGCCCAAGCCACTGCCTGGTGGGTGCGCTTGAGAGTTTGCTCTGACCTTTTGTCCCCGCCTTAAGCATATTCTCTGTGGGGGTACCTGATGAAGAGAATGAGGCAACCACTGGGGCATCTACTGAGGGCACTAGCAGTCCACTGCCTTGGCCAACACCCATGTTATAAAATCGCCTGTCATGCGATGAAGGACGAGGCCCCAACCCAGGGGAGGTACACTGCTCCTTCACTAAATCAAGGAATATCAGCGGAGAAGGGAGTACCTCTTTATGGACCACTGGCTTGGAGAACAGAGAGACACTGTGGCTAGAAGAGACCACCTGTGGTTCTGGAGCCACCTCTTCAAGGATTCGCTAGTCCGTGACCAAAGCTTTGTGCAGGAGCGATTTAAATAAGGAAGGTTTAAAGACCGCTGCTGAGGGAGGTTGATCAGATCTAAATTCTTCCTCCTCTGACATATTAGGATCTCTGATCTCACCTATCTCCTCCTCAGAATGAGAGGAGCAACTGTGTTTAGAAAGGTTGGTATAATCCCTCTCCTCATCCTTGCCCCAATCTGACAGGGTAGGCTGGAAATTGAACTGTTTTCTGGGAAGGCATTTGTGGGATGAAGAGACCCCTTGGGACAAATTAGGAACAAGGACTGCCCCCCCAGTGGGCGAAGAACTTTCATGAAATCCCTCAGCCAGGCCCTGCCTTATGACCACTGAGACCATTTCTCTGATGTCATCAGGCCTGTGCCCTGTGGGGGGGGGGGGGTGNGGGGGGGGGGGGTGTTGATTGGATGCAAGTCCACAGCAGTGGGAATGTAGGTTGCCTCAGGCCTAGGCCTATGGTTTCCCTTGAATCATTTGACTTATGGGGAAAAAGGGACCAGGGCCCCAGATTGCCTGTCTAGAGGAGGGCCCTGATCTGCTTAAATCCTGGGGTAAAAGCTTTTCTTCCATCCTCTCTGGAGACCAAGCTAAAAGGTGACTGGCAGAGCTGGGAGCATTTCCCACCCACCCCCCACCCCTTACAGAAACCTCTGGGCAAATCTGCATCTCCCCTGATTTAGAAGCCTGCTGGATCTGGTTCCTCATCTGTGCCAAAGTCTTTGCAAACTGCTTTTCCAAAGCAGCATGCCTTCTCTTCTTAGCCCTGAGCTCCGATTTGGAAGTCTTTTTGGGTGTCAAGACCTTGACCCTGATCTTAGCTGCAGCATTTCTATTTGCAGAATGGCCTCTTTGTCTTCTTTTCTTCCTCATAGGGGCTTGAGAATCTTGGGCTTCTTCCAGGCCTTTGGGATCTGACTGGGTGACTTCCCTCTCCATTCCGCAAACAGGGCAGGCATAAGAGATGAGCTTCCCCTGTGGTAGTACTGTCTGTAGCGTGGGCCAGGTGAGCTGTGAGGCCCAATTAATGTCCGCTTTTAAAAAAAAAACAAAATGGCCACACGACTTTCAAAATGCCCACCCACCACGTGAGGTAGCCCTGGGATGGCCTCGCTACCTCCTTCGCTCCTTTGGCGCTTACCAGGCCCCGAGCGATCAGCAATAGCCAGGAACAGCTGCGAAGTGGCAGAACTGAGCTTCGGAATTAGCTGCGAAGCAGCTAGATTAGCGGCAGAACGGCAAGTCTCCACAATCTTTGAGACTGCATGG
Source organism: Laticauda laticaudata (assembly GCA_004320025.1). NCBI lineage: Eukaryota > Metazoa > Chordata > Lepidosauria > Squamata > Elapidae > Laticauda > Laticauda laticaudata. The sequence continues at coordinate 18,260 of BHFT01009807.1, forward strand.
GAGACTCTGCAGAATGCTCCCCGAGTCCACAATCCCCGCTCTCCTGGTGTTAAATCTCAACCGGAGCCCCAGGAGCAGAAAGAGTAGAAAAAACCTTGCTACAGAAATCACTATTTGCTAAACTCTCTTTTTAGTTCAATAAGACTCCTTCCAGAGACAAGGCTCAAAGAGAAGAAGCTGAGTCAAAAAGATGGCGAGCCAGCTAGGGGCCGGCTTTTTATAGTGGCAGAGTCAGCTCTATGACATCAGAGGGAGGAATCATAACCCATTCCTGCACTCTCAATGCAGCATGGATGAGAATAACATAGTACTGCTGACTTATACATCCACTGATTTAAAAGGAACTCTTTGCAAGTTGGCTGAATGTTGTCAAGATTAAAGATCAATTATTCCAAAACTAAGATCCTTCTGTTTGCTTGGCAGCTCAAGGGACACCTGGTAGAGCAAGTTAAAATCTTAAATATTGGTGATAATAGATAAGATAATCTTTATTGTCATTTTTTACTGTGAGCACACTGGCACATATTAAAAGGGAAATTCTGTTGCCTGTTTTCAAAAGATCAGTCCTACGGTAAGCATTGTGCCCATTAATATTATACTGTCCAAAATGCCCCCAATCAGACATAGCTCCGTGATTTTGCCTTTATTCTGGAGAGGCACTATTTTTCCAACTGTCCTTAAAATGTTTTCTTGGCAGAGATTTAGTTGCACAGCTTTTATCTGAGGATGTTTAGGATCATATATAGCTGCTGTATCCTTCTCTTGAGAATACTGAAATTTTAGGCATTGTTTTTCAAGCAGTGTGAAGTGTGCTCAAATATAATCCTGTAAGGCAACATTACAGTGACCAGTATCTGGCTGTGTATGGTTTTATGTGGTTAATGTTCTTCCATGTGAGTCTGGGATCCTTAATCCCTGTGGATAATTTTAAATCAGTTCAAAATAATCAGTTCCCCAAAACATAGAGAGTTATGGCATGTCATGGGATATATTATTGATAATGGGTTACAAAAAGTTGCTGGTTAATATAAACAAAATGTGAAGGATATAGAAAAGCAAGATGAATCTCTCTAATAATGAAAACAGTAAGAGGGGAAGGAGATAATTATTATGTTCCTATCTTAGTTTGGGAGTTTTCAGAGAATCAAGAAATATGGCAAAAGTAGATTAGGGTCATCAGGTTCATGGCACTGTTATAAGGATATTGTTACAAGGATGCAATGCATGTTTCTTCCCACTCCTCTGTAGATACGAATTTAATGCTTGACTGAAGCGAAGTCATTTCTCCTATTCTTGCACTTTCAATCTTTATAAATGTTTTTCCTTTTGGTATTTTTTTCCTGTCTAGATCCCTAATTTAGCACCTAAACCACATACTCCTGGTTACCTGAGTAATCAGAACATTGTTTTAGCTTATAACACAATATGTCTTACAAGTATAGCTTGTTCTAGCTTGTTAACACATTTGATTAAACAATCTAATGCAGTGTTTCTTAACCTTGACAACTTGAAGATGTGTGGATTTCAACTCCCAGAATTCCTTAGCCAACATGCTGGCTAGAGAATTCTGGGAGCTGAAGCCCACAAATCTTCGAGAAGCCAAGCCTAAAAAAACACTAATCTAACGTGAGTGGGTATCCTACATATTTAATATCAGACTTTTGAATGTAAGGCAACGTAAACTACATTTTCAGCAAGATGAGCTTGCCTGGACTTGATTCAGTTTTACTCTGCTGAAAACACTGCATTATTTTTTGTATTTTATAATGCCTACAACTTTTCTTGAGATTTCATCCAGTAATAAAATTAGCGTTAATTCTACACCAAGTTTTAAAGCATCTGAAAGTATAGAGAACTGAATGATCATGTATGTGACTATTTTCAAATTCGAGTAAAAATGCATGATATATAATTCCTGGCCTTAATCTTGAATTAAGAAAAGGGGATTAACCAATACACTGCTTTTCATTTTACTCTCAAATCCTGCATCTTAATACATATGTATTACAACTGCAATTTGACAACAGCTTATTTACGACACTCGGGATATTAGGAAAGATAAGGGCAACCATTCACATGCTACTTCAAGGGATTGGCATACAATTTAGGGCAGACAGCAAGACTGAACCACAGAAAGTGTGCATGCCACTTTTATACTCTGCTTCTCAGATTGGTCAATCCTAAATGTGTATTACTTCATCCCCTTGGCTTCAATAAAAGTTTTGCACCTCAAGAAAATAGGGTGTGAGTGAGCAACTAGGCATACTGGGTGATGTGGACAAGATTTCTGGAAGATGCAGAATTTAGAAATCTTTACGGTGCATCAGCTCATAAAATTAGCTCGGAAAAAGAAGCTGTCTCTCTGAAAGTGGGTAAGAATCCAGAACCCCTTTTAAAATTAAAATGATACTATAGAAAGTTAGCACCCACCCCCCCTCTCCTAGAAGAATGAAATATTCTAGGAAATATTAAAAAGGCAGAATATAATATATTCCTGGATGAGAAAAGGAGAAACATGTTTTTAAAGACAAAGCAGCTCCCTCCCCCCCCCGCTCCAGGGTGATGGGTTCAGGACACGATAGGATTAGCCCTCTACCCATCTCATCACATGGCACCTGGGAAGATTGCACCACCCAGCAAGATTCAACCAAGCTACCCAGGGGGAGTCTGAATCAGGATACATTTCTTGCCACAGGAACAGGAAGCAAGTTCAAAGCCCAACAGAGGGTATAAATCTCTCTCACACATGTCCTCATTTTTGTCCAGGAATATAAACCATGTGGGTCCAGTTCCACCATTAAAACCATCCTCCATGGTTTCCAGTGTCTTTCTTTAAGCATCTGTCTATTTTCATTCGGGACTGTAATAAGGCAACGTATATATAAACCATTTGGACTCAAATCTCTGTCATAGTATGCTTTGAATATTGGCCATATTTTATTTTACTTTTGGCCTGGTCAAATTGGCACCTTTGCAGGTGAACCCCTGAAGTTCTTCAAGGATATATTGTGTTTTAGAACAACTGTACTTTGCAATCCCAATCAGGAACAAGAATTGAAATGATAATCTTATGTAACCAAATATAACAGGAGGGAGCAGCTACAGCACCCGTAAGATTTGGAGTCTTGTAAATCTATCCAGATTGATTGTTTGCCGAATTGGCTGTGGTGTAGCTGAATTGGCTCTGGTGAAATTGTCTTTTTGTCTTATTATAGTTTATGATATTTTAACAGTAACCATGTAAGAGTTGGAAGGGACCTTGGAAGTCTTCTAGTCCAGCCCCCTGCTCAAGCAGGAGCCCCTATACCAGAGATGGCGAACCTTTTTGTTGTGGGGTGACAAAAGCATGCACATGCGTGCCAGCACCCACAATGCAATGCGGCCCACCCCCCGCGAATGCGCAGGCAACACCTCTGCCTCATCCCCTTACCTGCGCTGCACATGAGTGCGCTTCTCAGCTGATTTTCAACCCATTTGAGGCCGTTTTTGCCCTCCTGGAGACTCAAGGAAAGCCTTTGGAGCCTCAGGAAGCTGAAAACAGGCCCGTTTCGGCACTTCCGGTATTTCCAGAAGGCCTGTTTTTCGGCCTCCCGAGGCTTCAGAGGCTTCCTTTGGACCTCTGGGAGGGCGAAAACAGCCTCAAATCAGCTGGGAAGTGTACACATGTGCAGTGCAGGTAAGTTTGGCTGGCGCTTGCATGCCCGCACAAATGGTTCTGTGTGCCACCGGTTCACCATCACGGCCCTAATCCATTCCAGACAAGTGGCTGTCCAGTCTCTTCTTAAAAGCCTCCAAGTGATGAAGCATCCACAAAGTCTGAAGGCAAGCCATTCACTAATTAATTGTTCTCTGCACTCTTTCTGCAGTCTCAACATCTTTTTTCCTTTCATCATGACCAAAACTGGATATCGTACTCCAGGTGCTGTCTTACCAAAGTACATAGTATAAACCAGTACTAACCCTTCATGTGATCTTGAAATTATCCCATTATAATATAGATAATATAAATAATATAAATTTATATGAATTATCTAAAATAAATATGTTGTTTTAAGGTGTACACTATTCTCAGTCATATGTTATGTGGGCAACAATGTAAATTGATTGAATGAAAAAATTTTGGTTTATCATAATGTCAAATGCACCCATGTAAATTGGTCTCACAGTCCCATTCATGAATGGCCTAGAGCTGATCCACCCTTTATAGGCAAGATTATTCTTTTCCATCAACCATTATAATCACACAATTCAATTTGACAGACCCTAGCCTTGCATTATCACAAGTGGTCTTTGAATACTGCCCAAGACGTTAAGAGCTTCTACAATGCTGAAGGAAACTCAAAATGGAATAAGTCTACATTTCCTGTCAACTAAATAGCCTATTCAAGTGCAAGGAGGAAGAAACAGTTCCTCAGCCGAGACATGAAAAGATTAATATCAATATAGGAACATATTTTTCCTCCAAAATACTTCAGATTGAATTTAAACAACATCAAAGTTCAGGGATGCTCCCAGTCTTTCAGGCTCCTAGATCTGCTGTGAAACATTTTTTGATATACAGGATTGACCCTCAGGGAACAGAATAATTCAAGGTTCTGTTTGGCAACAGTAAAATAAACTAGAAAAGGAAACTAAAACCAGTTTCCCTTCTAACATTATTGTCTGGGCAAAATGCTTCCTGCTGGTCTGGCCAATTTGCTTATAGCTCCATCCTGTGGTTAAACTCAGAGGCAGCCTGGATTTCTGCTTGACATCTCTGAGATATCCCAGGCTTGCAATATGCCACAGAATCACATCTGATTCCCTCTTAGAGTAGCCCCAAAGTACATAAATTCTTTGTTTGAAGAGAGCTGTTTTTACTGTGATAAACCACAACATTACACTGATTCATTTCAGGAAAAAAGAGAAATATATATATATAGATAGATATAGATATATAGATATATATAAAAGTGAAATACCACTCACGCACCATCACAAAATCTCCAGAACCGTAAAGCCTACAAACTTAAAATTTGGCACCTATGTTCCTCTTAGTTTCTAGGTGCCCACTAAGAAAGGATTTTTTTCAAAATGACTATCAGAGCATTAGTATTTCATATATTGTTATTAACATGCTCTGATGCTAAGGAGTTCTACT
>BHFT01009808.1:0-11674 GCA_004320025.1 Laticauda laticaudata
CCTGGAAATAAGGAGAAACTTTCTGACAGTGAGAACAATCAACCAATGGAACAACTTGCCCTCAGAAGTTGTAGGAGCGCCATCAGTTGAGACTTTCAAGAAGAGATTGGACTGCCATTTGTCAGAAATTGTGTAGTTTCTCCTGCTTGGGCGGGGGGTTGGACTTGATGAAAGGTTTGAAGATTCTTTCAAACTCTGATTATCTGTATCTGTAAAACAACCACTTATGAACGCATGGCACAACCTAGGAGATACAAACCTACCAGGACTAGATTTAGCAATCCATCTGCATTTCAAAAACAAAGGCTACTCTTTTAAAGACAGCAAAGTCCACATTTTGGACAGAGAGGACTTGCCCATGTTTTTCCCCACTGTCAGATTCTGCTGCCATCTCCTCAAACTGCTGGTGGACCACAACAATTTCCTGCTTGAGCAGGGGGTTGGACTAGAAGATGTCCAAGATCCCTTCCAACTCTGTTATTCTGTTGGTCAGCATCCTGGAGGCCACTGAGGAAGACTCTTCAAATTTTACTTCAACATCTTAAACAGTGTTCTTCTATTCAGAAGATCGTCAAATTAATTAAGGAATTCTAAAGAAGTGTTGACACTAGGAGTTTAAACTAGGAACGTGATAATCAGCCCATTCTGCTGGTGTTCTATCCATCAAGGTCGAATATTGTGGTGAAGCAATGAACATTATTCACTTTGTATTGTAGGAATGGCTCATCCATTAAACCAGCTCTTCGAAACAGCAAGTGATTCATTACTGAAGAGCTTTACAAGGAGTTTCATTGAGGGCAGAAATTAGAAAAAGAAAGGAAAGCCGGGAAATGTAAATACAATGCTAATCTTGCAGCTAAATGCTTTGGTTAAAAATGGATTTGATACAATGGATTCCTCTTTGAAAACAGGGAAAGCAACGGAGTGAGCCTTCAGGAATCATCCTCGTGTTATTTTTAAAATAGCAAAGAAAATAAAAGCTGGACTTGATTTGACATTGGAACCATCTAGTGTAGTAATTATTTCCATGTTAGCTAACCAAGAGACTGTATGAAGGAGTGAAACAAGTTTCAAGGATCCATTCCAGACAGAATGGATGGCCAAGTCGCTGTGGCCAACTCACAGTGGGACAAACTCTGTGGGACAATTCAACACTTCAATTTAATTCTTTAAAATAATTTTAAAAATATGTTTAATTTTTGTCATTCACATTTCATTTTGTCCCTCCTTTGTCCCCCTTTTTTTTAAAAGATTATTTTCCACCATTTCTTGTACATTAATTTAACTCTTGTCTTGCTGGTAAGTTGGCCATAGTGAGTTGGCCGTGTTGTGCTGGCTGCAGTGAACTGCCCGAGACTTCACTCAAGAATCTGGGCATCTATAGCCTGAAAAAGAGGAGAATGAAAGGAAATGAAAAAGGTATTGAAAAGGTTGTCGTCATCATCATCATCATCATCATCATTATCATCAAATAACAGATTTGTAAGGGACCTTGTAGTCATCTAGTCCTACCAACTGCCTAAGCAGAACATCTTACACCATTTCTGACAAGTGGCTGTCCAGTGTCTTCTTGAAAGCCTCCAGTGATGAATCTACCACAACTTCTGAAGGCAAGCTGTTCCACTGAATATAGAATACCAGAGTTGGAAGGAACCTTCTGGGTCATCTAGTCCAACCCCCTGCCCAAACAGGACACCCTACCCCATTTTTGACAAATGGCTGTCCAGTCTCTTCTTGAAAACCTCCAGTGATGAAGCTCCAGCAACTTCTGAAGGCAACTTCTGTTCGATTGGTTGATTGTTCTCATTGTCAGAAAATTTCTCCTTATTTCCAGGATGAATTTCTCTTCCATCCATTATACCTTATCTGGCCTTCGGGTGCCTTGGAAAGTAGCTTGACCCCCATCTTCTCTGTGGCAGCCCCTCAAATATTGGAAGATGCTATAATGTCTCCCCTGGTCCTTCTCTTCACTAGACTAGCCAGGCCCAGTTCTTGTAACTGTTCTTCATATTTTTTAGTCTCCAATCCCCTCATTATCTTTGCTGCTCTTCTCTGCATTCTTTCTCGAGTTTTTCTAATCTTTCTAGAGCAGGGGTGTCAAGCTCATGTCATCAGTGTTGTCACATGACATGATGGGACTTTATACCCTTTCACTAAACTGGGCAGGGGTGGGGCCAGTATGTGACATATCTGGCCCATGGGCTGCGAATCTGACACCCCTGTTCTCGAGTATCATCATCATCATCAGGTATGTTTTCAAACTCACTCCAGCTTGATTTGGCCTGCATGGGTAGCAAGCATTCTTTCCCCAGTTCAACCGCAAACTGATGCATCTTCAGCTCTGTGAGAGCAATGAAGAATTCTTGGTTTTATAATCACCTTTTCTGATCCCATATTCCATCTGGGACCCTGCTGATATTCTTGCAGACATATTAGGCACCTCCAAACTTGAACTTAGGTAAATGAGGAAATAGGCTTTAATGGAAAAAATGCAGAAAATCAAGGCAGTGTACACCGGGAAATCTGTATTTTCTTGTCCCTTCATGGATATCTTCAAAGCCAATTCAGATGGCTGAATAAAGATTGTTTCCCTATTTAAAAAAAAACTAAGGTGGGTTTTTCTGCCAGCTATTGATTCTAAAGAGTGGATTAAAATGGTTACAACTGCCAGGGGAAGGATACTATAATGAGCAAACACACCGCACTTGCAAGAAACAAGCCTCCAAGAAATGTTCTGCAAATGTGCCAGCGAGTGATGTGCACAGGGAAAGTTGACCATGAAATGGATGAGAGGTGAAACTGAGGAATGGCAAATGTGTGGTTGTTTCCTTCCCAGGAGAAAAGGATGACTACTTCCCTGAAAATAAAGATTGTTAATCAAAAAAACCCTTAGGGAATTGCTGGGAGCCTGGCATTTGATCAGCCATCCACTGGCACATTTACAGTGTGTACAGATACACAACATTTACACAACATTCAAAAGAGATAACCAAAAGGGGGGGAAGGAAACAAAGAAACCAAAAACCTCTTCACTAGCAAGTGACACCTAGATAAGCAGGAATTAACACCAGGATTAGTATCAGAACAATAATCAAGCGGTAAAAATACTCTCATTAAGGGAAAAACAACAATATTCCCAATGGCACTGACAGGGCAAGTCATTAATATATAAAAAGAAAACAAGCCCCCACTTCCTTCTAGCCTTGATGATGTTTCCTAGTTGGGTCATGAAATGTCTGCAAAAAAACAAACAAGCTCAGAGAGCACCAGTCCTCCTCCTCCTCCTCCTCCTCCTCCTCCTCTTCCTAAATCCCACTCCTTTCTAGCCATGATGATGTTTCCCAGTTGGGTCATGAAACGTCTGCAAGAAAACAAACAAGGTCAAAGAGCACCAGTACTCCTCCTCCTCCTCAACCCCACTCCCTTCTAGCCCTGATGATGTTTCCTAGTTGGGTCATTACACATCTGCAAGAAAACAACCAAACTCAGAGAGCACCAAGGACTTCACAACTGAAGAATGTTGCCAGTGGAATAAAAAAAAAATGTAACATGGCATTTAGCTCAAGCTAAATTGCAAGAAGAGATTGGTCTACCATCTGTCAGAAATGGTGTAGGGTCTCCTGCTTGGTGGGGGGTTGCACTAGATGACCTACAAGATCCCTTCTCACTCTGTTAATCTCTTTGTTGAGCTGTGGCCAAGAATGGCCAATGTCAGACTAGGCTGAAGCTGCCATATCTAAAGATGAAGCTGTGTGATAGAGGGAGGGAGGGTGTGTGGGGGGGGTGTCTGTAACTTGGAATCTTGTCTAAAAGATACCTTCAGAAAATAGGTGAGGAGGGCTCAAGTTCTTAAGGAAACAAAGGGGAAAAGTCACCTGAACCAGCAAAAGACAAAAAAATTGTCTCCTCTTGCTTTCCTTCCTAGCCCTTCCTTCTCTTCCTTTCCTTATACTTCCCTCCACCCTGCCCCTCCCTTAGCTCTTCCCCTTCACTAACCTCTTCCTTTCCTCCACCCTTCCCTTTCCTTCCCCAGCACTTCCCCTTCCCCTTTCTCTTCCCTTCTCTCCCCCTTCCCTGCCCCTTCTCTTTCCTTCCCTTCATTCTCCTCTACCTTTCCTTTCCCTTCCTTCCCATTCCGTTCTGTTCACCCCTTCCCTTCCATTTCTTCCTTTCTCTTCTCTTCCCTTCCCTTCCCTTTCCCCTCTTCAGTTCCCTTCCCTTCTTCATTCACTTCTTCCCTTCCTTTTCCTTTTTCCTTTTCCCCCTTCCCTTTTCATCCATTTATTCCCCTTGCTTCCTTTCCTCCCATTTCCTTCCCCATTTTTCTGCCCTTCCCTTTTTCCTTTCCTTTCCTTTCCTTTCCTTCCTTCACCTCTCCTCTCATCTACCCTCCCCCTTGTTCTCCCCTTCCCTTTCCTTCCCTCCCTTCCTCTTCCTCCTCCTCCCCTCATCTGCCCTCCTCCTCCCTTTCCTTCCTTCTCCTCTCCCCTCCTCTCCTTTTCTCCACCCTCTCCTCCCCTCCCCTTCCCCTTCCTCCCCTTCTCCTTCCTTTCCTTTCCCTTTCTCAGTTCTTTCTCCTCCAATCCCAATTCTTTTTCTTCCAGAATTATTCAGGATCTCAGTTTGGTTCATCATGCCAAGCAGCAAATAAAAGATGTCCCCCTCTCTCCCTCTCCCTCCCTCTCTCTCTCTCCCCTCCCCTCTCTCTCCTCAGAGTCCCTTATTCCCTCTGGGCTTGGCATTAATGAATAGCTGTGTCTCAACTCTTATTTCACTTTCTTCCGCCTTGAAAACCCATTCCATAGCAATCCTTTGCCACAATGTCAGTGTAATCTATGGATGGTTGGTTTTGCTTTTCTTTGAACTGCATGTAGGAATCAGAGGGGGGCAGTCACTGCTTCTCAATGCTACCAAAGAAACAATCTATTGTAGAAGGTAAGCACCCACCCCTCTCCTAGAAAAAATGAAATATTTTAGGATATACTTTCATTATGTTCCATATTAACATACTCCTAATAGGCTATTCCTATTGGACAACAAATACCTGATGCTGATTGGCTGTTTCTCGACACCGATTGGCCAATTATAGCAGGGCTATGATTGGCACATTCGAGCAGCGGGAAAAACAAGTAGCAGTCACTACACTAGCCGCAAGCAGCTCTCTATAAAAAGAGCTGCCACGGCTCCTGGTTTATTTCGGAACTAAATAAAAGAGCTGAAGTTACACTGATCTCTGAGTCTCATTTCCCGCAAACCGAACACTGGCAGTGGAGTGAGGTGGGATTCTGAGAAAGGAGATCAGTCAGGCACGTGGCATCGAGAACCAAGCAGACAAAATGGCCGGAATCAACTCGCCACCCGCCACCATTCACCCAGCAGCAGAGGACTGGGAATCCTATATTGATAGATTCCTCATGTTCCTGGAGAGTAACGATCTACAAGAATCTCGGACAACCAGAAAAGAGCTGTATTCGTGACACACTGTGGGCCCACAGTGTTCAAGATGGCCAAGGCACTAGCGAAACCAGACAAACGTAAAGCAGATGGCCTGGCCAGACCTGAAAAAAGCTGCTGAAGGCTCACTATGCACCGACCTTCTCCAGCCTCATCAGGAGATACAAGTTTTATAAACAAGACCAGAGGGAAGGTGAAAGCATCACAGACTTTGTAGCCACCTTCAGGGACATTGGAGGAGCATGTGAATTCCTGAACATGGACGAAGCCATGAAGGATCGCGTGGTCCTTGAACTGAGAGACCTTACCCTACAAAGCCGGCTGCTAACCGACCAAAGATCACCATTACCGAGGCTATTGCTGAAGCCATGGCAGCCAAAGCAACCAAAAAATCAGCAGCAAAAATGCAGCAAATGAATGCCAACCCGCCCAAAATAGCAACTGAGATGAATCAGAGCACTGAGAAGAAGGTAGAAAGCACACACAAAACTGCCGCACATTTTACAGACAGTGGATCATCTGAAATCGACGAGGACAATGAAGAAGAAAGCCACAGACTCCAGGCTGAGTGAGAGTGGCACCTGAAAAATGGTCATAAGTCAGGTTCTGATGTGCCGGTGCGGAGGAGACACCCCCATTCTGAGTGCCAGTTCTTAGATGCCGTGTCCGGTACTGCGAATGGCAGGGCCACATCACATGAGTGTGCAGAAACCGCAGAAGCTACAGCCCTAGACGGAAGGACAAACACACCCCTAGACATAAAGAAAGGACAACGTGGAGCCAAGAGAGTTGCGAAGGGAAAGGAAAGCGGCCAAAAAAACTATAGGAAAGAGGAAACTCATCAAACCATCACCATCGGCCATTCTAACATGACCATTGGCCTAAAGGTACATGTGCAGTCCGAATCAAAGGCCAAGAATGCAAGATGAGGTCGATTCCGGATTGTACCTATCGATGGTATCATGGGATACCATTAAAAGACTAGTACCGCACATTGGCAGGGTTGAATTAAAAACACAATTGCTAATTCTAAAAGACTACCAAGGGAACAGAATACCAGTAGTTGGACTTGGACACTTCCAGATAACCTTCAAAGAGGTTCGGTGTTCAAAGAACACCAAAAAATATTGCCTCTAACCATTGTAGACCAGAACCAACCAAGCCTACTGGGACTCAAGTGGTTTGAATCCCTAGGAATCGGAATGACCGGGCATTAACCGCATCACCGATGCAGACTGGGAGGAGAACCTGATGTGGGAGTTCCAGGATGTCTTTGACAGAAAGTTAGGCAAGTACCGAGGGTCCCTATATCATTCAATTTAGACACACCATAGCTCCAATTAGGCTAAAGGTGAGGTGAGTCCCCTTAGCACTAAAAACCCAAAATTGATGAAGAATTAAACAAATTTATAGAACAAGGCATTCTGGAACCAATTGACCATGCCAAATGGGAGACCCCAATCGTGCTCCCAGTTAAGCCGGATGGGTCCTTGAGAATTTGTGGAGACTACAAGGCTACCATAAACCATGCGCTACAACAAAGTGCATATCCTGTTCCGGTAGTACAACATCTACTACACTCCCTGGGAAGGGGCAAGGTCTTCGCAAAGCTCGACCTTGCCCAAGTCTACCAACAATTGCCAGTAGACCCTGAAACAGCAGAGGCACAAACGATTGTGACCCATAGGGGGGCATTCAAATGTACAAGACTACAATTCGGAGTCAGAGTAGCCCCTGGGGTATTCCAAACACCTAATGGAGTGATTATTGCAAGGATAAAAGAAGTAGTCCTTTTTTGACAATGTGCTCGTCTTAGCTAACGATGAGAGGCAATTAGAAGTCCGCCTCAGAGAGGTTTTGCAAAGGTTCCAAAAAGTGGGACTCAAGGTGAAAAAAAGAAAAGTGTAAATTGGCACTTTTTCACTGAAAAAGAAAAGTGTAAACCTCAAAAGTCGAATTCCTGGGGTACCAAATCAATAAAGAGGGCATCCATCCCACAGAAAAAAAGATCAAGGCAACCAAAGAAGTGCCTAGACCTAAAAGTAAAGTTGAATTACAAGCATTTCTGGGACTCAAACTTTTACCAGTCTTTCTGCCACAGAAGGCAACTACGGTGGAACCTCTACATAGACTCTTAGACAAATCGGCCATCTGGACCTGGGGACAACGTGAAGAGACAGCGTTCCAGCGGATAAAAGACCTCATCACCTCCGACGCAGTATTGATGCAATACAGGGAGACATTACCACTAACAGTCACTTGCGACGCATCACCGTTTGGCGTCGGAGCCGTGCTTAGCCACGTCCTGCTGGATGGAAGAGAAGCCCACATTGCCTTCTACTCAAAGACCTTTCAAAAACTGAATGGAACTATAGCCAGTTGGACAGAGAGGCATTGGCAGCTATATCCGGTGTAAAACGCTTCCACGAATACCTTTACGGTAGAACTTTCACCCTTGTTACCAATCACAAACCCCTTTTAGGAAGGGAAACAGAGCCACCCCTAACATACTATCTCCGAGAAAGACAAGGTGGTCCGAGTTCCTGAGAGACATACAATTATAGACTAATCCATCGACTCGGTAAAGACATTTCTCATGCTGATGCTTTGCACCGCACCCCCTTACCAGACATAGAGACTGACCTGGCACCAAGCACTTCCACTCTACAAATCGAGACTTTGGCAAACCTTCCAATAACCGCGACCGACATTGCCCAGTATGACCGAAATAGACAAGACATTTTTACAAGTGTTAAACTGGGTAGGAAAAGGTGGCCAGAAAAGAGACAGACATTTATTTTTAAACCTTTTAAGAATAGGCAGACCGAACTGTCATTACTGAAAGGTTGTATACTTTGGGGTGATCGGGTCATAATACCAAAAAAATTACAAGACCAGGTACTGTGTATGTTGCACGAAAGCTACCCAGGCATTGTGCGAATGAAATCCCTGGCCAGGAGCTATGTATGGTGGCCAGGGATGGACAAAGACATAGGGAAATGGGTCAAACCTGTGAGAAATATTAAAACTCCCACCCTGCACCCCCTTCTGCACCTGTCCTGGACTGGGAAAATGCCAAGGGTCCCCTGGTCACGAATACATATAGACTTCGCGGGGCCAAAAAAGGCATACATTTCTAATCGTAGTAGATGCTTACTCCAATTGGTTGGAAGTAAGCCTCATGCACTCTACTACCACCGAAGTGGTTATCAAACAACTGCGAAAACTATTCACCACACATGGGTTACTGGACGTGCTTGTCTTCTGATAACGGCCCACAGTTTACAGCATTACCATTCGAAAAATTCCTAGCTGAACATGGCATACGACACGCCTTGACAGCAACTGGGCCGACCGGTGACGAACAGAAGGGCGGAACGCATGGTCTGGTATAACAAGGAAACATTAGACAAGTTAGACACAGGGGACATGCAAGAAAGAATTGAGAAAATGCTCACTATGCACATAACACCAAACTCCACTACAAATAAAGCCCAGCAGAATTACTAGTGGGCAGAAAACTAAGATCAAAATTAGACAGATTACACCCAACATATGCCACCAAAAAACCAACCGACTCCTCTAGCAAGTATCGCAAATTCTAACCAGGAAATTTAGTATATGCAAAAAACCTCACCAGCCACCCATTGTGGGTGCTGGCAACATTTACACAAATAACCGGACCACGGTCCTATAGACTAGAGACAATGACAGCCGAACCTGGGAAGACACATTGACCAGTTACGGTCACGAACACTACAACACACCACCAACACACCCAGACATGAAGAACAACACACACATACACCAACAACATCACAAACGTTACACAAAAACAGCAACAGACCAACCAGAGAGGGGGGAGACCCCTCAGTAACAAATAAGGGGGGAACCCTCCGGTAGAAAAAGAAAACCCTCCGGTAGAAAAAGAATCCCTGAAAACCAAAATAATTACAATAAAAAGCATTTCCAAACAAACACAAGCAAAAACAATGACCTACCCACAGAAGTCTTCGGTGAAGAACAAAAAGCACAAGTAAGACTGGATGCCTTGTCAGAAAGAAGCAGCCTGGCCAACTCTACCAGCCCGAGTAGACCGGGTGGGAGCGGCATGGCTGACTCTACCTTCCAGGAGGTTCGACAAAGAAGGACAGGAGAAACAGCGGATCCCGTCTGAACCCGCTGAAGACAATTACACAACTAAAATGCGCAGGTCAACTAGGCAACCTAAAAGCCCTGCCTACTTACGTGACTATGTACGGTAGGACCATAAAAAGAGGGGAGGGTGTTTCATATTAACATACTCCTAATAGGCTATTCCTATTGGATAACAAATACCCTACGCTGATTGGCTACTTTTCTCACACACGATTGGCCAATCATAGCAGGGCTATGATTGGCCAATTCAGTGGCGGAAACACAAGTATCCGTCATTGGACTCTCTATAAAATAACTCTCTATAAAATGAGCTGCCGCGGCTCCTGGTTAAGACGGACCTTTCAGAACTAAATAAAAGAGGTGAAGTTACGCTGATCCTGAGCCTCATTTTCCCGTGAACCGAACACATTACATCATCATCCAGCAAGACTCAGACAAGCCTACAGAGCTGCCCCTGCATGGCCTCATGGGAGTCTGACAGCCGATCAGAATAACAAGCTCAAATTCAAATCCCAACAGAGGTATAAAATCCAGGCACTCTCAGCATCTCAGCCCTTGTCCTTCTTCTTGACCTTCCTTCTTTGGAAGCTTAGCTCCAAGGCATGTGGTCCTGTCCACCATTAAACCATCTTTCCAAACAGCCTCCATGTTTCCAGTGTCTTTTTCCCACTTGGAACAGAACCCAGAAGGATATTTCTTCCAACACTCTTTTATTAGGACAAGAACAAGGGGAACTAAGAACTGAGTTAATGCAAAGAGGAGCTCACCCTGAATCTACCAACTAAGCCTGCTCTGCTTCCAAGAATGAAACAACAATGGCACTCAACATGGGTGCATGGTCTTTTGACCTCTGGGTGGCAAAGAAAAATGTCACACACCACAGATGAGGTTCTCTGTTTGAAGAGACCAGCTGGGATGAGAAACTAGCTCCATGGTAGATTTTCTGATCCATCCATGAAAAAGATATTGAGACACTAGAAAGAGGGCAGAGAAGAGGAATAAAGATGGGGACAAGAGGCTAAAAGGTTTGAAGAACGTTTGCAAGAATTGGGCATGTCTAGTTTAATGAGAAGAAGGACTAGGGTGTGTATGTGACATAATAGCAGTCTTCCTATTCTCTAAAACAAGGGTCTTCAAACTTGACAGCTGTAAGACTTGTGGACTTCAGCTCCCAGAATTCCTTCTCCAGTCATGTTAGCTCAGGTATCTGGGAGCTGAAGTCCACAAGTCTTAAATTTGCTAAAATTGAAGACCCTAAATGTAGAGTCTCCTGCTCCAAGGTCCCTTCTAACTTTGTTTTTCTGTTTTATAAGCTGAGAATCAAGCTCAAAGGTAAATGTCTATGGAGATTGTCAGTCATCCAGATCATGGTTGTCCCAAAGATGCTTTCTCAAGAGGCAACTGGACTTTTTGGTTAAAAAGTCCAGTTGCCTCTTGAAAAAGCACCTTTGGGACAAGCTCAGTGATACTTGAGCTATCAAGATACCAGATAAACTTGGCTGAGGAGGGAGCAAGAAAGAGATTTCTCAGAAAAAAAAAATGCAAACTCTGGCAGCCTGATTCTGAAGTAGGATGTTGTGACACACACAGAATACCATTCTTACAAAAATTAAAAGAGCTAAGGCAAAAAGGATAATAAAAGAATAAAATTGGCAAAGAAAATAATCTTTCCATTGAATTTCTCAATATGTTAAAGACCAGCGGGCTTCACCACCTCAATTCATGCCTGAAACATGCACAATTTAATTCATTAAAAATATATTAAATTAGAGAAAAGATGAATGAATGGAAGAGACTTTTAAGTGCACATCTGCAGAAGGTAACACAAAGTCAAGATAATTGCTGTGAAGCTCTAGGAATTCAATCGTTACTTCCAAAACTGGAGGTGTTTCTGTGCGATCCTGGTTTCTTTCTTAAATACAAAGACGATTTACATTAAAGCTAGAATTTGCCATGATAATTAGTACAAATCAATGGCAAATATTACACTGTGTTAAGGCCCTGTCACACTGGCCAACGGATGCAAAACATTTGTAAAAAGGACACAGCGGACGAGAAAAAT
>BHFT01009809.1:0-23188 GCA_004320025.1 Laticauda laticaudata
CAAATGCCTGAACAATATATAGTTGCAATGATACAAAGTTGCAAACATATGAATGCCACATAGTTACTACACTATAGCATGCCCGCTTAGCACTTTGAAAGCTGTCAATGCTATTCCAGATTCAGGATATGGTTGTCATCTATAAAGGCCTACATGCATAGGGCTAAGTTAGTTATTTGCTGGATTGCCTGTTCCTGATAAGCTGTTTCTACCACCAGAACTGTAGGCATGCTCTAAATCCCTTCTAGAAGCAATGTCATCTAACTAACCCAAAATAGATGTCTTCTTTATTGCAAGGTTTTCCCCATACCCCAAGAGATTAGATGGCCCCAACCCTACTGGCTTTCTTGAAAAGCTTTAAAGATATCTATATTCTATTAAGCATTGGACTGAGAGAGACAAAATGACCCTGGGCTTTGTGACTTTAAGATGAAAGTGTTTTTGAGGACCTCAGCTGCATTGTACTAATATCATCATGATGTCTGTTTTTTTCTAAATTTGTGAGCTTAATTGTTTTTAATTTATTATTAGCCACCCATAGAAGTGAGATGAAAATATATACATGTTTTAACTAAAATACACTTAATTTGTCTCAGAAAGTCTGAGGAACATGAGAAGAGTATATTTTGGGATGATGATAAACAATCTGAAACTTAATTCAAACAATATTCACCTTCAAAGTTCTTTTTCCATAGTACCATTTTGTAATTCTATAAAAATACTGCTGCATTAATTTTTAAAATGATTTGATCACTTAGTGTAGTTCAAAGGCAAGTGTGGATGCCAATTATCTTACATTTCTGCTTCCTCAGAAATGTGATCCATGCACATTTAGTGTGCATCTTTGTACTGAAGAACTAACTTCACTTGTTATCTGGTCAGATGATTACCCTGCATTAACCAGCTATTTTCCATGTTCAGACTGAAGCCACAATTCTCAGCAATAAAAAGCCAGTTGATCTGACCTGTCAGTCACTAATCTCAGCAGTATTTCTTGTAAGTTTATTTTTTTTAAAAAATCAATAATTCACTGGTTACTTTACTTGCTTAACAGTAAATCTCCATGAACTATTTTTTTTTACTTTTTAGTAAATGTTCATTGCAGCTATAAATTATTAATAAAGTAGTAACTTTTCTATTAATAACCCATATACACATGTAAGACTATTGCAAGAAAGGACATGAAAAAAAAAGAAAATGTAATTTCAATATCAATTTATCATTCTAATCATGATTTAATACACAAATTACACCAAACTGGGAAGCTTACTGTGTACAAAAATTTAAATACAATTTTTTAGAAATGAGTTAATGGACTTCAGGATAGTCTCACATAGATCCCTAAACTATTAATAAACTGAACACATAACATTTCACAAATCTAACTTGTTGAGGTAATTCCCCGTTAGGAGAATGAGTGCATACAGGGAGACCTATAGAGAGTAGTGTTAGAATAATACACACAGAGCACACAAATACACTGTACAGTAAAGGTAGGTTTTTACTTCCAGAAAGGTTTACGCAAAGTCCAGAATAAGCAATCCAAAGTCATTCACAAGTCAATCAGTCAGTTTTCAATCCAGGGATAATCCAAATATCAAAGTCCAGTGTCAAAAACAGTTCAGTATCAGACTTACATTAAATCCAGAAATATAAGTCAATTAGGAAAAATGGAGAAACAGCAATATTTTCCAACAGAAGGAAACAGAGACTTACTCACACTCTCTTCTGAGACTAAGGCAAACCAGGTTTCTGGCTCCATCTTATGGCCATTTGAGAAACCACACCCAATTGCATGTTTTTGCAAATCTCTTAAAGACATAGTACAAAAATGTTTATCCTGTTTATATATTTCTAACCCAAATACCTGTTAGGTGACTTATATTCCTAACATAACCCATCCAAAAAGCACATGGTACCACTTTAAAAAGTTATTTTATTCACAAATTAAACAGTGGACAGATACTGTTTTGCTTAGTTATGCAATTCTTTAAAAAGTAAATCAAGTTAGATTATCAAACTACACAATGAGAATCCCAATATTTGCCTTGCAAAGTTTTTTGTCTTCATAGTATTTTTGCAAAATACAGCATCAGATTATTTGCAAAACCTGCAGAAAGAGTATCTCATATTTAAGTAACAGTACTGAAGAAGGGATGGTAATCTGTTTTCCTATGTATTTTAACCTATGATTTATTACCAAATTAAGATGTTTAAAGCTGTACATGTATAAACCCCAAAATTACATTCTGACCTCTACTCTCCCTTAAAAGATCTTGATGTATAAGGTAGCTGTGGCTGGTTGAAACTCTACATTCAGAAGAAAATGCTGTATATGAAAAGACTGCTGTATACGAAAAATGTGCCAGTTTTTTACTTATACCTAGAGAAAATTGCTTGAATTAGGTCAGGGGTCATGAAAGCATTAATACAGATATGTGGGGTTATCACATAGAATGGCATATTTTCTCCCTCATTTGCCCCAGTTGAGAATTATGTGCCTTGCTTGTAGATGGGTTATTGTTCTGCCTCAAACAGCACACTGATATGCATGCATATGTACATGATATTCAGAGGAACCAGACATAAATTTTCTATAGACAAAGCAGGGTGGATGATGTCCTTTGAAGCAGTGGTTAAGAAACAAGGTTATTGTGCATAGTCCCTTTGTTCATCAACATTTCACATGTCACACACAGACTTTCCAGAATCAATTTCCTACTAACGCTTGTTAATTTAAAAGCAACATTTAGTGACTATGGCTGATCTGCTGAACTAAGCTGCCTGGGCCATGAAAAGGTGACCACCAAGTAATCCCAAAGCTGCAATCTATACAAGGAAGAAAAAATCCTGGAAGAAGGCAAGAGCAAACCACTTTCACACTGTTATCAAGATAACAACACTATAATGTCCCTGCAATTAGCATGTGGTCGACTTGGAGTAGATTACATTAATTTGTGGCGTCTCCTTTTAAAGAGACCTTGCTCCAATCTGCAGGAGGCTCTACGTACGGTTAACGTTCAGCGAGGCTTCGTCGGATTAACGAGCTGCTAGGTGGCAGCCCCGTAAAGCGCGCCTTTCGGCTTCAGGAAGCAGCCTCACCTCGCACGATGGGCTCGTTGGCACAAAAAACATGTCCTTAAGGAGAGAAGTTTCGCCAATTTCGGCTGCACCCCTTCTGCTCCACAAACGGGCCAAACGAACTTGACAGCAGTGGAATAATATTAAAAAGGTAAAGGGGGCAGGTTAAAAAAAAGAATTAAAAAAAAAAGCCGGCTCAAGGGTTTTTCTTTCTTCACCAGGTTTGTGGAGGCGGGAAGGAATGTGGTAATTGTGGTATCCCGCTGACTTCCCGGGACGTTTCTTTTGCTCCGCTTCCCCTTTCCTGGCCCCAAAGTGTGACTTCGCGGCATTCCCAGGCTCGGGAGTTGCAGCCAATGCTGGGCGGGGTTGGGTGCCCAGGAGCTGGTCAACGGTCGCCGCGCGGACTGCTGCAGAACAGGGGAGTTAGTCCACGCACACGCGCTGCGCTCTAGCCAAGCGCCAGCCCGCAGGGGGTTCTTTTCATTGTGTTGGACTGAGAGGCAGCAACTGTACTACGCCCTGTAGCTGCCTGCCCTTTGGAAAGGCGACTAATATCCCCCGCCCCTAGAAACGGCAGCCACCGCGAAGCTTTTTGGAAATAACGTATGCGCTGCACGACTTCTCCCACCTGCAGTACGCATAAGCCAGGGAGACGGTACAGGAAGGTACGAGAAAATGGGTGTCTTTAGATGAAAGGAGTTACTTGGTTTCATTCCCAGGCTACCTATTCAACAGTACTCCTTTTTCTCTCATGAAAAGCGGGGTGGGGAGAGGGGAAGAGTCATGGAAAGGGAAGGATATTGCAGTTGGATACCATGCATTGAAACAAACCTGCCTGTATTTGTAAAGTATCTTGCCATCCATCACCTAGGAGAGAAATAGTTATTTCCCCTTGCCCACCTCACACACACATAGAAGAAATCCCTGCCTGCCTTCTTTAAAAAGGTTTCTGGCTCTGCCTGAAAACCACACAAAAAATTTACAACTATGTAAACTTGCTTTCTTTATTTCTCCCTGTCTTATATATCAGCACAGAGAAATAGCACATCATATTTGCTCAATTAGCTAACCCATCCAAGGTGAAAGTTGCTCTTTTTAAAGAGTGCCTTTGAATCTCACCCTCCATTGTTTTTTCTGCTTAACCTAGCCTAGTTGCAGCCTAATAGAGAAACAGTCTCAAGGGACCTGCAAATAAACTTGTTGGATTTGCATTAGGGTTTCATCTCTTAATCAGGCATAGTTGGGTGCTGTGACTTTGTCTCCCATCAGCTGATCTCAAATCCAAATATTCAACAGTCATAATACTCCCACATCTCATTTTATATAAAAAAAGCACTTGTGGACAAAAAAGAGAAAACTTACCCTCTAACATAAGGATGTCAAAAAACTAGTAGCTCCATGATTCGGTCTTTGCAACTTTCCTTTAGACAGTGAAAACCCTTCTCAGTTCAAGCAGGAAAAAAAAAACCAACTTAAAAATGTTTTCAGTATAAAAAAGGGATGAAAAGGAATTTCTTCCCTATATGAGGACTCCAGTAAAATAAAATCCTCCTTTGGTAGTGAATTCTTTCAGACCCGTTATCAGTATTACCATTAATGCGCAGAGCAGAAGGCACTGCATACAAATAGATCCAAGTAAGAGCCTTCTATTGGTAGCTGGGGTAGGCCCCTGGGTCCTACTGCTCCATCTCACGAAAACTACAAAGCAGCAATTTTCAAGCGGCTTGGAGGAAAACGGGGTGGGAGGACTACCCTTGAAGAATTGGTTCTTTATCTCCGCTGTGATCGCGTTGTTGGTGTTTGAGTAAAGAAACCACACATTCTGTAGACTCCTTTCCCAACTGCTACCGGGTTTTTATGCTGAATTGGAAGAAAATGATAGGATACTTAAAAAAGAAAGTTTGTGAGGAATGCTTTTATGTGTAGCAGAGAGTTTTTAAAAGAGTTGTTGGTATCTCCAGATATATCTACTTGAAACTCCATCAATTTCAAATGTAGTTCCTTTTAAGCATGCTGCTGAAGAAAACCGTATCAAATCAAAAGCTGTCATTGAAGCAATAATAGTTGGCTTGCACCAATGCAATTTTATGATACGGTTAAAAAAAAAAAAAAGGAGCAGCTGATTGGGTTAAGTTGACTACTGGCTCCTTGTTACAGGAACAGCTTCTACCTGACAGCCTTACCTTAAAACCAGTTGTATATGTGTAAAGAGGTCAGAAAGTGCAAGTAGGCCTATCATCAGTATTGCTCACAATAGCATAGCTTCATTTCAACTGTCAGAAATGAAGTAGAAAAGCTGCCAAGGCAGCATTTCTAAGAGCTGCTGCTATACTGGTTTCAAGGACAAGGCTTTCCATTTTGCAAAGGATCATGGAGAAGGTATGACATACAGTATTAACTCTGCCAATTATTTTATTCATTTTCCTAAGAACTAACAAATTCAGCTTTTCAATTTGGAAAAAAATGTTTAATTCATTAGCTATATACCTAAAAGTATACATTTTAAGTGGCTTCTAAACAGCATTGAATATATTTTTGTGAAAAAGTATGTGGAATATATATCACCTAAAAACCTAAATATATCTAAATATATTTAAAAACAATGTATTAAATACATCTAACAGTAACTGTCCAATTCAGTTAGATAATTCCATTATAGTTGTAGTTCCATCTTTTTTAAAGGAGACAAATTAAATACAATCCCAGTTTACATCAGGTTCCACCTGCCCCAAATAAATTGCAGGCATTCCTTCAACATCTTAAGATGACCTGCTAAGAGTCTTCTGTCAGGAGACAAGGTAGTTGCCTTCTCAGTCTCTTATTGTAGAATATGCTTTCTTCAGAGGCCCCAAAAAGCACCTATTTCCTTCTCATATTTTGGGAGATTGTTAAAAACTTCCAGTTTCCGCTCCATTTGATTGGCTCGAAGTGCTTAACTCTGTTCTTGTATATTTCATTTATTTTATATAATATTGATATTTTAAAGTTTAATTTCAATTTTTTTATTTATTTATTGTGGATTGCCTGGTTAATACAGAATACAATACTACATTACAAAAGAGATGTCAGACATTCAAGATGGCTTTAAAGACGATGAGGAGCACAAAATATTGCTGAGATACTGGGTAATTCAGAAAGCCAAACAATGTACAAAAAAGTCAATATGTGATTCATTGATTATAGAAACATTGATCATGTCAAATTGTGAAATGTGCCTTGGAAAGTTGAAGTCCCAAAATATTTCATTATCCTCTTGCAAATATACATTGGACATGAAACTATAGCCTAGACAGAACTGGGAAAAAATAGTCTGGCTCTAATTGGAAAGGAATGAAACAAGACAGTAAAATATCACATTTATTTAGTCTACATGTTGAAGGCATGTTGATGAAATCTGGATTGGAAGATGATGAATATTGTTTTAAAACTGAAAAAAAATCAACATATGCATGCTGGTAATTCTTCTGATAGCTAAAAACGCGAAAGATCTACAAAGTCTAGTGATGAGAGTTAAGGAGCATAGTAAAAAAAGGGGGGGAATTATGATTAAACATAAAGAAAATACAAATACAACAGTGTAGAACTGACATGTCAAATATCAAAACAGTGGATAGCTTCTCCATTTTAGGACTGATTATCAGCAGTAAAGAAGCCAGCAGTCAAGAAATATGCCACAGACTAGCACTTGAAAAATATTCCAATATCCATAAAGATCAAATTTGCACAGGCAGTGGCTTTCACTATGATACTCCAGGGAAGTCAAAGTTCAGCTTTGAAGAAACAGAATAGAAACATATTGACACCTGAACTTTGATGTTGAAGAGAACTGAGAACACCATGAATAATTGAGAAAACAAAGGAATACATCATTGAACAAGTGAATCCAGAGTTCTCACTTAGAAATAAATGACTAGCCTCAAATTAACATAAGTTGGACACATCATGCAAAGAACTAGAAGCTGGGGAAAATAGAAGGAAAGAGAACAAGCAGATGACCTGTAGCAAGGTGAATGAACTCAATTACAGCCTCAGTAGGTGCACTTTTGAAGACCTGAAGAACCAAGTTAGGGCTAGATCATCATTAAAAAAAATCCATCTATGTAGTTATTGGGAGTTTATGCTGACATGATACTTAGAATTGCAAAGAGAAGAATGCTTAAGGAAAATAATAATTACAAAAGGATGATACAAGTGAATAATTCAGACTACATGAACTTCCAAGATTGGAATTGTGGAAGCATTGAACGATTGAAGCGATGGAAACCTCTAATTCAGGAAAAGGTATAAAGAAAGAGCAGAGGATGTCCAGAAGCAACATGGATGGACTTTGTTACTATAGCAATGGGTGCAACACCTGAAAGATCAAGTTAGGGACAGATTGTCATGGAAAAAAATCTATCTACATTGTTTCTAAGCGTCAGCACTGACTCAATATAATCAAATGAAATATCAGTAAACTGCATATAAGACTTTTATTTAGCTATTAAAAATATGGTCTGGCATGTCTTAATTGGTGTGAGACATTTTTCAAAAAAACTGTATGTAGTAATATAACTACAGTATTGACCAGTTGTATAGGGGAGGATCACAACTGAATGCTGCCATTGAAAGGTCCATTTTCTCTTATGGCCATCTACCAAAATTTAATCTGGAATAATAATTTAAAAAATTAAAGCCTTTGTTTTATAGCCTTGAAAGAAATTCTTATTTAGATTAATGATCTGTATGAAAGGTCTGTATAGCTGTAATTATGGATTTGGAATCAATACACAATAGTCTTGGCATAAGTATCCCTCAGTCCTAGTTAACTGGAAATCAAAAGTAATAAATAGATTTGCAAGAATGTTTAACGATGTATTATGATCAATAATATATAATGCTCCAAACTCCAAAGAATATCATTGAAGCTACACTGATCAATTTTCCTTTAACAATATATTTTATTTCTTCGTATTTCTAGATTTGAGGGGTCCTTGGTGCTCTCTGAGTTTGAAGATATTTCATCACCCCAAACTAGGTAACATCATCGGTACATTAATAATGTTACTGACTTTGGATAATAAAATGTCTGCATGAAAACATCCAAGCCGAGAGAGCACCAATTCCCCATTTTAACCCTGAGTTACAAATATTCTTTATTTCTAGACTTTTTAGCAAAGAATATATAAAATGATCATATGCTTAAAGAATTTTGGACCACAGGAAAGTACAGATATACAGTTTATATGTGATTGCAAATAGAGTGTTTTTGAAGTTTTGCAAAATAGAATGTATAATTATTAACTCTCATAATTCATATATAATTTTATGGAATATTTAGTGCTCTCTGAGCTTGGTTGTCAAGAATTTCATAGTTCAACCCTGATTGAAGTATGACGTCTTTAAACTTTCCCCTAAATTTAACACTTAAAATATTATATACTTTTCATTCTGATTCTGCTTCGTATGTTCTAAAGCTACATACTATGTTATAAAAAAAAGTAATAAGTTTATAATATAATTATAAAAATAATCCATAGCAAATTAAGCTGTATTATTAAATCCAGTTTAAGTAGTGCCACTGTAAAAAGTTTTTTTTATACAACCCAAATGTTTTTAGTCTTTCAAATAATGATTTCCAAAAGTCCCAAAGTCACCAAGCAATCTAAATATACACAGACTGTTTCATTTAGCACTTTCTTCTTTTTATACTTTCTCTTCCTGGAGTTATAGTTCAGTTACAAAGCTCCAATTAAAATATATCTTTTAGAAGTCTTGTTACAGTTTAGCTCTGTTCTTATAAATTCCAAGCAGCCTCCTCCAACAAAATCTTAATATTTATTCTTTTCCTCTCCCTTCCCACTTATAGCAAAAAAGAGTTCTCTTTTTTTTTTTCCCCGGTGTCATATTTCAATCAGTGATTACAGGAGAAATTTTGTGTTGATGAGAAAAGATAATAGAAAATTGAAATAGAACAGACAAAAGATATATGCATAATGATTTAAATTGAGATGAAATAAATAAAATAGAATTAAGAGAGTGAAAAGAGGGGAGAAGCTATATAGAAAATGTAGAATGGTAAATAAGATATGAAATGGGATAAAAAGTGAGCATGAATTCGAATTTATGTCTGTATAAAAAGATGTAACCCAGGAAGCCGCTTTCCAGAACGAAGTTTTATGTTTTTATGTTTTATGTTTTGTTTGTGTATGTTTGTTTATTGAAAATCAATAAAAAATTTTCAAAAAAAAAAATTCCTAGTTCAACCCTGAGCTACGCATATTCTCTTCTATTTAATTTTATATCTAATCACTGATTTGCAATAAGGTTTTCATAATGATATGTAATAAGAAATGTAAAGTAATTATATGAATACTCATTATTGATAAAACTATGAATCTTCATAAATAAAGGTATTTGTGGAAAATTGAATACGTAAACCATTGTCCAACTTTCCACGTATGTTGGACATTATATATTTCCTACCAATTTCATATATGGATAAATAAAACTTTCTGGAAATTACATTGTAATTTCATTGTCTTGGAAGATTATTTTTTCATTTATAAACCAATCAAACCAAACTTTTTGTATCTTTGCTTGATAGGTATTTGATGACTATATGTATAACACCCCCCCCCCAAAGTAAGCAGGTGTTTTTCTGCAAAAAGATAGTATTAGAAGTTGTCAGGTAATAACATGTGAATTTCCAATTGTTTGTCTTTCAGTTGTTATTTTTTAATTCATATAATTTGGGGAAGGAGACATGGGCATTTCCCAAATTAATTATTTATAGAATGCTGTTTAGGAGCATCTATTTCTGCTATATAAAAAAAGCTTAGCATTGATAAATTGTCTTTCTCATTATATTCTCTGAAAAAATGAATAAAACTGAACAAAGATATTGGTTGTTTAACAGACAAGTGAACATGCAGTTTAACCATCTGAGCAAAGATGATGAGTATAGTGAAAAAAACAAAGAGAAATAAATCATTGACTTATTTTATTAAGATAATTAAAATGTAATTGCTCAATCAATTATCACTGCATGGATAACAACTTGATGCAAGCAGAACAAATAAATCATTAAT
This sequence comes from Laticauda laticaudata, assembly GCA_004320025.1. NCBI lineage: Eukaryota > Metazoa > Chordata > Lepidosauria > Squamata > Elapidae > Laticauda > Laticauda laticaudata. The sequence goes on from BHFT01009809.1 coordinate 10,155, forward strand.
AATGGAGAAGAAAATCAAACCAAAAACCTGAACCAAATTTCAAATGAATTTCAAGCAGCTGGGAAACAAATTTCTAAAATTTTCAGTTCCCGTTTACTCTCTGTTGCTTTCTAACTGATTTATGAAGCATTCTCTTTTGGACTATTAAGTATATTCAGTTTTAAAATAATTTTATTGCTTGAATATCAGGAACAAAGGTACAAATAAAACTCCAAAAACTGTAAAAAGGAAGAAGAGGAGGAAGAAGAAGAAATCAAAATCTTAAAGTGCTTAAACAGCTCAGTTTTAAAATATTAACCACATGAAGCACAATTTCCATTTATCAATAACGAACCAACAGAGAGTGAATACAATGCATCATTCCAAATTTGAAAATTTGGGATGACATGATCTTCCCATATTGTCAGAAATATGTTGTTTTTGTTATACTTAGTATTCATGTACCGATAAATAGTTTAATATATAGTTCAAAAACAAACTCAGTTGTTTGAAACCTTCTTTCTTTTTCTCAAATTTTATTTTTCTCTTTACTAATTTATGTATCTAATTTATAAATAAACCTAAGATGTTGAGAAAGTCAGTATTAGAATGTAGGTTTTTATTAGGGCCTTAGCGCAATTTATTGTTTTAAGTTGTTTTTAATATATTACGATTTTTTTTAGTTTACCACCCCAAAGTTCCTTTGGATAGGGAAAAAAATGGTGATATACTTTTGTTATGTGAATAAATAAAATAAATTCTATTATAACCTTGGTGCCATTTATATTCATTCCTGGACTGAAATGGGCTTTTAAAAATAATCTAATGTTATGTCATCATGATGAACATTTTCCTTTCTCGTATCATCAACTGTTGAATGCAAATTGTACAACATGTGAAAATTACTACCCATAATAGCTGAGACCATAACAACAGATGCCCTTTTTGGTTCATCTTTGTGAGAACCAAGACACTGATAAATTCATGTCATTGGAAAAGACATGGATTAGTAGAACAACTTCTAATCAATATATTTTAATTGATACTATTTAATTACAGATAGAAATAAATTAAAAGGAGTAAAACCAAGCTTGTAACATTCTTTGTATTCTTCAAAATGATTTTTAACATCCAGTCTGAAATATATATTCAAGATAAAATATTTAAACCTAGATAAAATTCTGAAAAAGTGGTAATTCTGTAATAATTTATTGATATAAGAAATTATGCAAATAATTCCCAGAACTATTTTGCTTTTGTTTTTAGCATGCAATAAAGTTCATAAATAATTAGACATTTGTAAATTAAAAGACAACTTCGTTGAAATTGAACAATGTTCAAGTTGATTCAACTTGAATAAGTTGTATTCATTTGTATAACATTTCTATACATATTCAATGTATAACATTTCTTACTATCTTTCTATGTAAAAATGAAATATGTTTTGTGAAGACATATTTTGAAGGTATAGGATTACAAATTAATTATATTTTGAAGGCAAAGGAAAATTTAACATATGCAGTAATACAATTGTTTATCATCTCCCAATGTCCTTGCTATTGTTTCTATTACTTCTATAGTTGCTTGCTATTGTTTCTATTACTTCTATAGTAGATATAGCTATCTTTAAATTTTTCTTCATTCTTCAAAGGAAAAGGGAAAAAAATAGGATGCAATATTCCTTTTGACAGAGCTAGCCAAGAATACCAAATGAGATTCAACATATATAAGACATCAGTTCTGGATGACATGTAGCAGGAATTCTTAAGGGAATTAATTAATGAACTTTCCCCATCACCTGACAATTATGTTTTAAGAAGACTTCCAGAACCATTAAAGTAACCATATGAAAAAAGTGTTTGAGATAGGGATATATTTGGCCATCACTTACAGCCAGTGATAAAAATCATTGAAATGCAGACCAATATTTCAAGATAAATATAATTAAGTGAAATAAAGCAAAATGATTGCAGTGCACAAAAATTACCGTTTCATTAGATGTTTCGTAGAGTTCTCAAGCTTTCCACATATAAGATTGGGAATAAATAGGCATAAATTTCTATAACAAACAGTCTGATAATTATTAGAATATACTAAAATGGCATAAACAACATAAAAGTTTAAAAATATGTGGGTGGCCTTGAAAAAAATTTCAGGTTTTGAAATTTTTTAAAAATAAGAAATAGTGAATTGTAAACACTATTACCACTGAAAACATAAATTGTTGGCCCATTTGCCCAGAAGAAATGTTTAAATATTGCTGGAAACAAAAATTGTTTCTATAATATAGAACTAAAAAGGTTTTATTTTAAAAATGCACATATTTTATTTAATGACATGATACATCAAACTTTTTTTGCCTATAAACAAATAAGCTTTTGATTTCTTTGGGGACAACGTACAGATCACTGGATATTTTTATTTCAAGATAATTTTGTGTTAGATATGTAGACATAAGCCTGAATACATGGATTCAGGACTGGAATGTGAGATGAAGCATGGAATGCTGAATCTTTGACATGATTGACTTTTTCTCTGAAAGTCCCAACAGCTGCTTCCTAATAGGACTGAGAAATCTATTAACACAAAAGTGTCTCTTTTTTGAGAATTTTTCTGTAAACTGCTTGAAAATTTATTGATTTATTTTTGTCATAAACCAGCATAAAACTAATAAATTAATAGTTTATTTAAAATGGCAATAAAAATTCCTATTGATAAAATAAGTTATAGATAATTATTAAAATAAAATTACAAAGTATAGGAAATGAAATAGGAAACCTATCAAATTTAAAATCAATAATCTAAAAGTTATAGATAACTAAGGTTGATCTTTATAAAAGACATAAAAACACTAGCATTTGTAAAACACTATAGGAATATAAGTGTGTGCTAACTTACATTAAGTCTAATAATTGCTGGAGCTCTACTAGCAGGGATGGGATTCCATCAGTTTGGACCAGTTCAGGCAAACTGGTAGTTCTAATGATCATTTGGCCCTGCTCACCTGCCCCTATTCTTTCTTGTGCTTTATTTTCTTGTTTTGAAGCACAGTTGATTCATGCAGCAGAGCAGTTTTGCTGCGCTTCAGCTGTTTTACTCACCGGGGCTGCAGTAGAAGATAAGTATTATAGCTGAAAATGAGATTTTTAAATGGTGTGTATGGGCACAAAGTGCACAATCACCAAACCACTTGTTACACTGGTTGCATCACATCACTGCCTACTAGAGTAGAATAATGGTAGAAATAAAGGTATATAGTGATGAAAGTAGTGTAGTCAATAATCAAGCCTGAACTAATTTAAGAATGCAGTGAAATAACTGGAATATTTTCATAACGACCATGTCTATTAGGCTTTACAGTGATTTCTCAAGGAAGGTATGGAGAATTCCCCATCATTTGAATTATTTATAACAAGTATAGAAAAATATAATATGCAAATAGAATATATTTTTGCTTTATGTAATCTTAGTTTTATATAAATAAATCTTCACAATAAATCTAATGAATAATTTTCACCTGCAGTATAATACATTAAGCTTCCTGAGATTGCTACATTTTTGAAGTAGCTGACAATTTCTTCAGATTATTAAAAGTTGTGACCAGATAATTTGTAGCCCTTATCACCTGCAATGATGTATGCTTGATAGGAGAGTTGTTGCCTGTCTGTCTTGATCTGGAAGTCCCACTAGGTTTTAGCCCTCCTATTCTCTATGATATTCTGTGTTCCTTCCCTTTTGGACTTGGAAGGATCTAGCCTATTCACTGAGCAGATGTTCCTGTATACAATACCAGCTACTTGGTTGAGCCGTTCAGTGAAGTTGTAGGATGCCTGCATCCTACAACTACCATTATCTATTTGACTCTTTCAGAAGTCTCTCTGCATATCCTGCACTTTAGGTCCCTTTTCACATGGTAGATCCCTGCTTCTATGGAACTGGTCCTGTGTGCCTTAATGTTTTGTGCTGCTATGAACAGTGCTGCCTTTTAGTCCAGTCTTTTCTAGCCTCTGGTTAGGTTTCCAGTGTTCGCTACCTCAGCTCTCTGTTAATGATACATCCTATACAGGGGCTTATCTTGCCATGGAACTTTCTCAACTGATCTTCCACCCATGTCTTCTGCTGCTTTAACTATTCTCTTAGCAGATCATCTTTGGGAGCCATCTTAACTGAGGTACTCCTGGATGCTCTGGATTTCATCCAGGACAGTAATTTTTACACTCACTAGAGTGTTACATAATGATCCAACACACTTCATAATCACATTCAGTTCTAAGCAGATTACAAAGCATGCTGAATATTATAAACAGCTTATAAAAACTTAATGCTTGCATATTGGAATGAATGAATCAATAATAGATAGTTACAGAGCCCAAAGGTTGTTCGTATTGTGATTTATATCAGTGAATGACATCCTTACAACTGCCTATAACTCAATAACACAAAGCAGTCATGATTGGTACATGCTTATAACAGCTATTTATCTTCTGTTGGTCACTCATAAAGTATTTATAAGTAGAACCTTAATATAAAGTGTAGCTTTTATGTCTTCATCCATCACTAGCCACTATGCTGACATTGGCTAAGAGTTCTAAATCGAACTTGTAAAGTTATATCTTTATTTTTTTTAATTTAAGCAGATGAATTTTGATATAATTGTGTATCAAAAAATCACATATTTTTATTAAAATTAACATGCTCATAAATACAGATATACTCTCATTCCCCAGCTCCCTTCCTTTGTTTCTTAATTCAAGTAGGATAATTACAGGTTCATTTAGTTCAGTATTAGCTAACCTATATTATTTTGATCTAATAGTACTCACTCTTGTTGGCCACAGTTCAGAGAACAGAAAGTTATTTTCTTCTGTTTTATTTCTTTACCAGCCTTCTGAAATATTTATGAAGACAGTGCAAGACATTTGACTATTTTCTAGAAATACACAAATATTTAATATTTTCTGCAAAGGAATGGCATTCCACTACTTTTCAAATCAACTAAATATTATTTTAGTCTTTGTACTAGTATTTCATATTTCATTTCTTATTTTTTGAATAGCATAAAGTCTTTAAAAGAATGATCAAAAAGCTGTTTCCTTAAAATAATTAAGGAAACTCCTTCCTTGATTCAATTTAGTATGACATAGGTCAGAAGGAAACTCTGACAGCCCTTCAAGATTCTTCTCAACCTGCTCAATAAGACCATAAATTAAAGGAAAAAATAAAGAATATAACTCGATGGGATATGCAATGAACATAAGCATGGTTAACTAAGACACTAAAACAGAGTGTTCCAAACTATTTTGGTTGTTTGTACTTTGGTTGTTTGTAGGACAAACTTGTAATACTATTAAGGAATAACTCTTTTAAAGCATTTATTTGGCTGGTTGCATGTGCCAGTTGAAAAGGAAGGAATACAATTTGGAACAAAATGGTGGAAAGGCAAGACAGCAATTTCTCAATATGTTACACAATATGTTTAATACTATGCTGATAATTACTTTAAAAAAAACCCTACATTTTATGCTTATTGTATAAAATTTTGGTAGATTAGCTATTACATTAATTAGAATAACCTAATATACTATTTATTGATTTTAACATTTCCAATAGATTCAAAAGGTACTGAAATTTCTTTCATTTCCTCATTAAAATATACAATCAATGTTATGCAGTGCAGTTATTTATAATATGAATATATATATATGGATCTTTGGTTATTCGGGTTTTCTCCCACGTAGAATTGGAAGTATCTAGGCAACGTTTCGATGGTTTGGCCTAGATACTTCCAATTCTACGCGGAGAAAACCGAATAACAAAGATCCACATACAAATACTCACGAAAACCTCAGAAAACATATATATATACATATATATATATATATATATATATATATATATATATATATGTATACTATAGTAATATATATGAGAACTGTGATAAAAATATATTAAAGTAAATTAGACTGTTTAGTATTTCTTCATTTGCAGTATATGTTTAGTTTAAAACTGAAGTGTATTGAATTACTGTGAATATTATCTGCTAATTTATATTTTATGCATATTCTTGAAATATGTCATTGGGAAATGATCTGTGTTTCAGATGCAAATAGTCTAACATATGCTGTGTTTCCATTTACCATGTTATATATATTTGCACTTGGCTCTTGCTAACTCTAAATATGAAATAAACTCACAGAGTCACCCTTGGTGCAATGTACTTTTAGTGCATATAATATAGATATATAGCTCTCATAAAAATGCATAAAATCAGAGATCAACATAGTTCATTTATCTGAATTTACAGATCTGTGTAGAGGCACACTAATTGAGAAAAGCAGATATGAATTAAAATTTCTAGTGGCAATAAATCTGAACATTATTGCTTTCCCATTCAATACCATATTCATCTCCTGCTAAAATAGCAGCAGACCATAATATGGCAGGCTCTAATGAAAACTGGGTAAAGCAAATAGGCAGAATGGGTATATTCAGGAAACACTGGAAAAATGTTTGTCCATTGTTATAAACCAAGAAAGGAAGTCTGACTTCCATCAAATATTGAAAAAAGATTGCCATGAGTTAATGTAATCAAGAGTTCACAGAATTACTATCTAGTTAGTTAAGTTAGTTGTTATAGTTAATGTCAGAAATGCCACCTTACTGCCAATCTCTCATGAACCTTGAGGGAAAGCTGGAAGGGAGTGCAACGGCCTGGGGGAAAGTGAAACTGAATTGTTAGAACAGTTCTCTGTGAGATCCAACAAAGTCTTTGAGGTGATTTCATTGGGTGAAGAATGCTAGCACATAGAGTGACTGTTTCCAAAATATTTATTTTAAACTTGATTGGACAATGAGAGACAAACAATGGGAAGGGATTAAGGGAGAAAAATTAACTGGCAAAAGTCTGGTGCAGATTTTTAGTTCTGGCTTTATACAACTGCAATTCACTTGACTTTTAGTAAATTACGATCTTGTAAACAACCTTCTGTCAGTGACCTAGGAGCAGAACTCACTGTAACAGTATTACCAAAAAGGCTTTAAGAATTGTTAACCTTATTTTGCGAAGCAACACTGAATGTCTGGCAACGTTGAATTGTTAACTCGGGCATACAAAACCTTTGCCAGACCAGTTCTCAAATACAGCTCATCCACTTGGAACTTGCACTGTATATCAGACATTAACACAATTGAGTGGGTTCAGAGGTGTATTTCTTGAGAAAAGTACTCCACTCCTTCACTCACAGTAGAATTCCCTATGTCTCCAGGCTCAAAATTTTGGGCCTGGACAATCTGGAACTGCGCTTCCTGCGGTCCGATCTAAGAATAGTTCACAAAATTGTCTGCTGTAACATCTTGCCTATAAATGACTTCTTCAGCTTCAATTATAATAATACATGAGCAAACAACCAATCCAAACTCAAGGTAAACTGCTCCAAACTCGATTGCAGAAAATACGACTTCAGCAACAGTGTGGTCAATGCCTGGAATGCCTACCGGACTCCGTTGTTACAGTCTCAACCCCTCACAGCTTCAACCTCAAACTAACTACCATGGACCTCACCCATTCTTAAGAAGTCCTTAAAGAGGGTGAGCATAAACGCACCAGCATGCTTACCGTTCCTGTCTTATTGTCCCAATTTATCTGTATTTACTTCCTTTGTTCTTGTTTATGTTCATACTTGTTATCTTGTTTATGTTTGACAAACAAACAGATATATTTATCTCAATAAAAGGAATTAAGGATTGTTTTTAATTAAGAGCCCAAGTTGAGGCAGGTCTGACAGTATCATTGTCTAGCTAAATTGTCTGGGATTAAAGAAGGCAATGCAACTAAAATATGCATTGTTGCCAAGAATATTATCTAGCCTGTCCATGTAGCTGCCAGAAACTGAACATGAATCCATGTTTTCTATTGAAGTGAATGGAGATATGCAAAACATATATTTTTTAATATTAACCTGATGTAGACTATTCTAATTTAGTGGTCAATCTTTACATGGAAGAGATAGAAACCAAAGTCTAAATTCTTTCACAGGAATTCTGCCCGCTCACTGGTATAGGTATGCCAGCGATATTTGGGTCATATTTCAAGATCAAAAGATATTTCAAGATCAAAACACAAGAATTGAAAGTGTTCACCAAACATAAACTCTGTGAACAGGTGCATTACATTCACATGTTAAGGAAAATAATCTTGCCTTCCTGGACTGTGCAGTATATTTAAGGAAGACAAAAGTCTTAATAATGAAGTTTACAGAAAACCCAAACTCACATTAACATTTAGATTTTGATTCTCACCACCCTCTGGAGCACAAAATGGTAGTTATCAGAACCCAACATCACTGAGCTAAAGACCTGTCTACCAGCAAATATGGGAAAGAAAAAAAACTAAAACACATCAAGAAAGCTCTCAGAACATGTGGCTATCCCAGTAGGCCTTCATCAAATCCCAAAAAAGTCCCAGCAGGAGCTCCTCCGTAACAGACAAGAAGAGAACAATAAATGAAACAACATGAATTAAAACAAGCAATTAGAACCCAGAAAAGTAATAAAACCCCAGGCTCTGATGACTTCCCAACAGAATTTTATAGAGCAATAATAGAAGATCAAGTGGGACCAATAATGGTGGATTTATATAATGAGATATTATTATCTGCTAAAATGCCAGACACGTGGAGAGAATCATTAATTTCCGTTAATCCCAAAGGGGGAATTCAGATGCCAGAATGATACAAAAATTATAGACCTAATTTCTTGTTGAATGTAGATTATAAAAATATTTACTACTATTATTGCTTATTTAATTAAAGAAAATTTCTGTGAATGATTCCATACATCCAGACCCAAAACAGATTCTCCCAAAAGACAAATTAGGAATCAATTAAGAATAATAATGGATAGTTTGGAATATTTGAAGCCCATCCGGGACCAGATAGCTCTTGTTTTTTTGGATGCTTGAAAGGCTTTTGAACAATCTTAATAGGCAATTTATGATTCAGGCAAATTTATGATAATGAATTTTGGCACCAAATTGAGAATATTATAACAGAAATATTATTCAGTAACAAAAGCAAATATCATAAAAATGGAGGAATACCCAAACATATAATATAGAAAAAGGAGTCTGACAAGGCTGTCCCGTTATCCACCTCTGCTCTTCATATTACCTTAGAATATTAGTTAGAAAGAGTAGACAAAATCCGAATATAAAAGGAATTGAAAAATTAAAAAAATGAAGAATATAAACTGCAAACAATTGCAGATGATATGCTTGCTTTATTATGGAAAGATCCAATAGAAAAAGGACAAATATTAACTAAGAACTAGAAAGAAATGGAGCGGTGGCAGGATTGGAAAATTAATGAGACAGAAAATGAAACCTCTTTGTAAAAACAGATACTACAAATAAACAAAATTTATTATTAAATTAATTATTAATGCTCGGGACTCAACAAAAAAAATTTTAAATTATTTGGGATATGGCTGAAGCACATCTGTAAGACGATAGAAATGAGAACTAATTATAAAAGGCTAGTACTAACACAAACAAAAAAGAGATTTGGAATTATGGAACGAAAATGCAACTGTCTTAGTTATTCAGAAGAATGAGCGATAAAGGATGTCTGACAATTACGCAAAATTTATTTATTTAAAAATATTCGCAATCTAAATTAGAAAAAACCTTTTTCGAAATCTATAACAGAATGACGAGCAACATTTACTCTGGCAGGGTAAAAAGAACCCACGATAAAAATGAAATTACTACAACAGATACCGAAATAGCATGAGGAGCGCTTTGGATTGCCAAATTGGGAATTAATGTGCAGCAACATTGTTTGGCTAAAAAGATGGCATTAATTATATAGAACAATAAGAATCATTAGCCGTATAGAAGGTCATGACTTCAGAAGGGATGGCATCCTGTTCTTTGATATAAGGACTACTAAACAAAAATATTTCACAGACATGCTGAATAAAGAGATTCACTGATATAAAATTGGATCAAAGGTGTAAACCAGAAACACTGTTAATAAAAATCCAGTTTGGCCTATCTTACAATGGAAGCAACGATCCACAAATAATCTCTAGATCTGAAACAACATGTTACTTAAAATATAAAGACTTATTGGATACAAATGGAAATTTAAAAACAATACAAGAGCTCCAAGAACAAGGGCTATGAGTAGACTGGTGGGCTTATCTTCAAATACAAAGTTGATATAAAAAGGATGTAAAGGAGCATAGAATATACTTGAAACCTCAACAATTAGACAAAATTTCATTAGGCCCAGATTAAGAAAATATTACCAAAATTTACAAGTATCTCCTAGAAGTAGAATTAGAAGTAGTGAAAGGTTGCATGATCGCATGGGTCAAAATATTGGTCATAACATAAAGTTATCAGAGTGGGAGACTGTATGGAATAGAAACCACAAATTAACAAAATGGGTAATATACAAAGAAAATGCATATAAAATGTTCTATAGGTGGCACCCCCTACGAGACTAGCAAAAATGTACCTTAAAATGAGTTTCATATGTTGGAAATATAAAAAAAAAAAAGAGGGAACATATCATATGTGGTGGTCTTGCCCAGAGGATTGAAAATACTGGCTCAAAATTGGCTACAGGAAATCACCAATGAACAACTAGACCAGGAACCAGAACTTTTCCTATTGAGGATCTTCAAAAAAAATATGTAAAGAGTACAAAATACTTATTACACATGCTGACTGCTGCCAGGATTACTTTTGCCCAGTGTTGGTAACAGCCATATACACCTGTAGAGGAACTAGTTATACAAAAAGTTATGAATTGTGCTAAAATGGATAAATTAACGCTGAGTTTAAAAGATAAGGAACCTTTAATATTTTATAAGGTATGGGAATAATGGTATAACTGGATTGATCGGAGACAGACTAAAGATAAGTAATTAATAAATATAGAACATAGATAATATTATGCACAAATTAATATTTGTAAATATTGCACAAATAATTGTTACACATTAAGCACCACAAACAGCTGTTATATATTTTTTATATATTAATGTAATAACATTCAATAAAGTTTTTTTTTTAAAAAAAGAAACAACACGATCATTCCATACGTTGCAGGAATATTGGAAACCTTCAGGAGGCTCTTCAGCCAATAGAGCATATGTGTACACTTCAAAGCCAAGAATACACTAAAGCATAAGCTTGCACACCCCATGGAAAAAACAGCCAGGAACAAACTGAGCAATGTGATATACGCAGTACAGTGCAGTGAGCCATGTGCAGATCTGTACATTGGGAAAACAAAACAACCACTTGATAAATGCATGACATGATGTAGGAGAAGAAACAAGATTCATAAGGACAAGATTCAGCTGTCCATCTGCATTTAAAAGACAAAGGCCACTCTTTTGAAGATAGCAAAGTCCACATTTTGGATGGAGAGGACCGTTGGTTTGAAAGAGTAGTCAAAGAGGCCATCTATGTCAAAACTGAACATCCCTCTCTCAACAGAGGGGGAGGGATATGGTCATCTATCTCCAGTTTAAACACAGTGCTTTCAACAGTTCCAAGAAGGCTCCAAACCCATTTGCACTCAGGTGATCCTGAGGAAATAGATAAACCTTTGAGTGACGTAAATGACTCTTGAAAAGAATGCAAATACCAAGCTGTCTGCAAGGAGTATAAATCCTTCCATTCCCCACAATCCAGTCAGAGCTGAAGAAGCTTCTTTGATGAGAAGCGAAATGTCGTAAAAAAACAAGAAAGTCCAGTTGCCTTTTGAAAAAGCACATTTGGGAGAACAGAGTACTTATTTCTATCTGAGACTGATAAATCAATCTAGCATGATTAGAATACTTACTGAACACAAAACCTAATGTTAGAATGTTTATATAAGAAATTAACAATCCCTAAAACATCGAAGTTTAAGAATGTTTTATTAATTTACATAGTTTTATAGTTTGAAGGTAGAGAGTTTTCATTTGTAGCATTTAATTCAAAGGGGTGTGTGTGTGATTGCTTTTTTAAGTCATTGATAATCACTGGGTTTGTGAAATAAATGGATGTGCAAACATGGGATTTTTATAGGAAAAGATAGTGTTTAAATTACTATTGATTTTTAGAAGGTTGTTTGTGTAACGGATTGCAGATCCAAGATAAGTTATTTGTTTGTTTGTGGTGTGTCCAAACAGCTTTAGAGAAAGAGTAAAATCTTAATGGATTGAAATCTTGCTACATCAACTTTCTGAATTTATGTTTAGAAAAAAAAGGTTAGACTATAGATGTCTTCTCACACAAAATTAGATCTAACAATTAATTCTCTAAGCACATTTTGTAATGTATAAAATGATGAGTATAAATAGAATAAACTGTTTAAATGCTTTAGAAGACCAGTGTTTATTTTCATAATGAAAATTTTCCAAACCAGCTTTCTCTTGTGTCCTTCATAAGTTTTGGAGCTTGCAAGATTCCCAGACAATATAGGATGCCCATGTTAGTTATGAACTCATGGAATTATAGTTCAAATGCATTTGCGGAGGACCAAATTGAAGATTTTTTTCCAAACGTTCAGCTCATTCAAATCTGGGTAAGGTGCATATTATGGAGGAGCTGGATTGGCTTTAACCTTTTATCCGAATCCATGGTTTCTTGTTGAGGGCAAGATAAACCGACCTCAAATATAGTTTACTGAATGAAGTACTTGAAACAAAAAATTACTCTTAGTACAGTGTATAAACTCTTCTATTTGGCAAGGAAATATTATGATAGCAATTATGATTATAGGACAGAAATAAAATACAATTAAAAAAAACTAATAGCAAAACCATGTCAAAAAATTAAGACTTGGAAAGTTTCAGCATTTTCTAAAATTGAAAGACAGTCATTACAGTTCTAAAACTCTTTTCTAAAAATGAAATTACTAAATATAAGCATACCATAAGAGATAATTTCTGTTCTGTATGTAAATAGTTGGCTCCAAATAAGACATTCTGATTGGTTGTTTAAAACTAAAAGGGATTGGTTCAAAAGGAACCAATCCCTGAAGCCGCGGGAAGGT